>PVKS010022468.1:0-33690 GCA_004027875.1 Aplodontia rufa | reverse complement strand
ACCGGGAGGACTTGCTAACTCATGGAATGTGGAGAGAGGCTGGGGTTAATCATGGCTCACAGATTTCAGCCTGCCTGCCCAATAAAGTCAGAAAGAACCTCCTAGAAGGGAGGCTTGGGAGCCACCAGCCTAGGCCCAAATGAATACTTCCACTGCCATGGCTGTGGCCTTGGCAAACTGCCAACTCTGGCTGGGCCTCGGTTTCCCCATCTGTATAATGAAGATAATAGCAGCACCAGGCCCGAGGGGGACTCTGAGGAACGATCTAGGTAACCCACAACATGTGCTCGGCGCTCGCACACAGCCAGCTTGCTCAGGTCTGGGTCTCCACTTCCTGTCCAGCCTTCCACCAGCCTAACCACCTACCTGCCTGTTTATCCTTCCGCCATCTCTCTCTTTATATGGAGCCCTTCAATCCAAGATACTTGACACTGCCAGATCTGGTGGTAGCCCATGTGTAGCAACAGACCTGGCCTCCACCCACCAGGCCCCACAGCCACTAGCACAGCTCCCAGTTTGCAACAACCAAAAATGGCTAAATGTCCCGGGACAGGGCAGGGCAGGGGAAAGCAAGCTTGTGTGAGACTGGCTGGCTCTGTCATTTAGCTGCTGGAGCATGGTGTGTGTGTGAGGGCTGGTCCCTTATCCTCAGCTTTCTCATCTGTAAAATGGGGCTCATAATAAACACTTCTTCATGGGATCGTGGGAGGGAGAGGTGCATTAATCTAAGCCAAGTTCTTAGAACCCTGGCCAACCGAGTCAGCTAACGGGTCTTTTCTTCTTCCACTTGCAGTAGGAGAGCAAACTCAGCCATGATCATCCTCCCTCATCAGCCTGGAAGCAAACTAGCACTCTTACCCGCGTGTGGAAAGGGTGACGTCACACTAGGGACAGTCTCTGGCCACGCACGGCATGTGAAAGGCAATCATCAGGTCCGTCTCTCAAGAATCCAACCCTGGCTTGGTGGAAAAGCACACATGTCCCTGGCTGGAATAGAAATGCCCAGCTTTGAGAGGGAAAGATACCAAGTTTGGCAAGGCTGTTTTTGCCATGTAAAATGATCTGCCAACATCTTGTCTTGTGACAGCAGAAAAAGCCTCCGAGGCCAGGAAACCCTTTTTTGATGTGGAGGGGGAAATGGGTTTAGCAGCTCCAGTCGGCTTCAGGCTTCTGGATGTTTTGTGCTACCTTGCAAATTTATTGTTTTCCAAACTTCATGAAGCCAAGGAGTTTCCAAGGAGATGCTTGGCTCAGCGTAGATTCCCCAGCTAGGGAAGCGGGTAGGTAGTTTGGAATCCTTTTTCTGGTCAGATGGTGGAAGATTTTCAAGTTCAGTCAAGCCGAGAAGTAAGGAGAGAGAAGAGAGGAGGACTCCAGAAAGCTCTAGCCAGGAATTCAGGACTTGCCTGCTCCCGAGTTGGGGGTTCTCTGCCTCAGTGCCCTGGACATCTCAGTGCTTAAAAGCCGCCTGGCCTCTAAGCGCTCTATGCTAGTGGCATTCCCCGATGCTTGTGACAACCAGAGATGTTTCCAGACATTGGCAAATGCCACGGAGGAGTAAATTTGCCTACTCCAGGGCGGGGCGCTGAGCAAGCCCAGCTCTCGATGCTGCTGTCGAGCCGCGGTACAGCCACCTCCACAATGCCAAATGAGTGCGAATCTCAGCTATTGAGTGGCAGTCTGGGGCCAGTGTCCTGAAAGTCCTAGAGGGATTTGGAAATGGGCTAGAGAAGAGGCCATTATGCTCCTGTGAAAATTCACGGTAACCCACTATCTCAGAGTTTTCAGAGTTGGAGGATTCTCTTTAACACCTGCCACAATTTTTAATTGTTTGCCTATTTTTAAAAATCTGTCTCCCCCGCTAGAATAAGGTCCCTGATGCCAAAGATCTTGTCTCCTGTGCTCACTGCAGAAACCCCAAGCCCTAACTCGGCGTAGTGAATAGGATCTGCTCGATGTACATCTGCTGCAGGGAGAGGGAGAAGAGGGAGGGAATGCATTTGTTGCACAGCTACACCCAGAGTACACATCTGCAGCGCTGGTTAAAGCTCAGACCACCACCCCCCATCTCATGGGTCTGATTCAGGGGCTCCCAGGATGGAGCCTGATGAGCTGTTTTCCTAACAAGTTCCCAAGGGATGCTGTTTCTGGCCAGGGACCCACTGAGAGAACCACTAGTCTGAACCCCAAACCTGTTCCCAATCCTGGATGTCCATGAGGATTACCAGGGAAACCACCCTGACCACCGGAGAATCCCTTGAAGGGTCCCAGACAACTCTGTGACTTCAATGTCTGCCAAGGAGAGACCTCTGTGCATCTTAGTTGTTCCTCACAGCTGGAAGGAGGGTCATTCCCTTCTTAAGGATTAGGGAACAGATTCAGAGGGTTAGTTACTTTCCCAAGATTCCTTACTCGCATCAAAATGCACCCGGGTGCCCTGTGCTCTCAGTCTCTCCTCACCCGCCCCTCCCCAGGTCAGAAACCAGACCATGGCTTTCACCATTTTTAGAGCTAAGACTCATCCATCACGCGCCACGTGACTCTGCTCCTATTCTCGTAAGCACTTGCCAACTGCTCCCATTTGACAGAGGAGGAAACTGAGGCCAAAAGATGAGCAACCTGGCCATGGTCACACAGCCAGGAAGCGCTAGAGCCAGAATTGAAGCCAGCCCTCTGCTCCTCCCTGGGGGATTGGCCTCAGGAAATGGATTTGGGGGTGGACGAGGAGGCCGGACCATGTTAATGCAGGTGAGGGTGGGAGGCAGCTCCCAGGCAGGCACATAAGGACCCCAAAGTGGACAAGTCATCAACTGGAGGGCAGCGGGACCACTGGACACACCCCTACGCGCAGACTCCACAGGAGCGAAGGCCTCGCTGGGATGCACAATGCGGAGGCCTCCTAGCCTCGAGGATCCCTCCCAGGGATTGCCCCACCCACGCCCCCAGAGAAGCGCAGGCGGGATTCGCTGATGCCAGCGAAAGTGGGCTGCCAAGAAGGGGAGCACAGGTGCCCCTGCCCTGGGTGGTGACCTCATATAGAGCTGCAGCCTGGTGACCGCCATCTGCGGACAGTGTTCAGCCTTTAACAAATGCATTCGAAATGAAATCTTATGGAATCTTCGTTGTGTTTTAAGTACTGGGGGTTGAGTCTAGGGTCTCATGCAGGCAAGGCAAGCTCTCTTACCACGGAGCTACATCCCCGACCCTTGAATTGGAATCTTTATATTATTGCCACCTTTTCCATAAATAGAGGGTACCAGAATGATAAAGAAAATGAAGGAGAAAGAAGTCATCAATTCTAACTAGGTTTTGTTGCTTTCCAAAGGTTCTAAGCCTGAGGCTGGAGGTCTATTTTTTTTAAAGAAATTTAGTTATTGTACAATCAAAAAGGTATAAAAAGTAACAATATGATATGCATATATTCTTAAATCAGAATTACCCCCTAGATGCCTTCCTATTCGCTCTTTCCCCTTCCCCACCTGCCCTCCCTCCTCCTTCCTGATGCATATCTATGATTGCCCTAGATTATGTGTTGCTACGCCTTTTTTCGGTCTAATACATGAGATTGACCACCTTTCACACAGGCCTGGGTCTAGCTCCAGCCTCCACAAATGAGTAAAAACATTTGATCCTTGACTCTCTGGGTTAGGCTAACTTCACCTAGCATGATTTCTTCCATCGCCATCCATTTACCTTCAAAGACTGCAATATCATTGTTTCCAATAGCTGAGTAGAACTCCACTGTATGTGTATAACATAGCTTTTGGATCCATTCATCCAGTGAGGGGCATCTGGGTTGCTTCCATAGTTCAGCTGTTGTAAATTGAGCTGCTATGAAGATGGATCTTGCTGTGTCGCTGCAGTGTGCTGATTCTAAATCCCCTGGGAAAATCCCCAGGAGAGGGATAGCTGGGTCACATGGTGGGTCCACCCCTAATTTCTTGAGGATTCTCCACACTGCTTTCCGGAGCGGCTGCACCAGTCTGCTGCGCTGGAGGCCTTTTTGTTGGAAGAGGAGCTGGGTAAACGGAGGGAGGTGTTAAAGAAGATGGTGCCATGCAGGCTCCTTCTCCTTGGCACTGTTGATGTAGGGGCTTGAGGAGGAGGCAGGAGCTTTCTCATGGGCACTAGGAGGTGTTTAAGGACAGTCTGGTGCACACAGGGCAGCCCAGGGCTCTTCCCAGGGCTCTGCTAGTTTTAGAAAGCAGCCATCAGGAGCCTGGCCGCAGGCCCTGACACTGGAAGTGATCGCTGCTTGCAAAGCACAGAAGCAGTTCCCAGTCCACAGTGGTTCCAGGCCTCCTTGCACAAACAGGCCTTGGCAGCAGCACTTGGAACCTCAGACCACTGGCCTGGCTCTCACCCCTCCGACGCAGCACCTTCCTGCCCAGGCCTTAATGGGAAGAGGCGGTTTTGCTGATGCTAATGGTCTCTTGAAAGTCGAAACTTCAGCATAAGAGGAAGCCTTTCAAGGTTTGGATTCAGAGCCCTCTGCGGTCTGTTCAAACTCTTTCCATGCCTGGCTGCTTCCCACATCTGCTGCCCTGAACTTCCTCTGAGACACAAAACAGAATGTGCAGCCACACTGGCGACCAGAGGCAGGGGAGTACCGCAAATGCATGAAGGGGGCCTCCAGAGGAGTGCCGGGGACCCAGGCAAGGAGGAGAGCCCAAGCCCAGTCCCGAGAGAGGCTGTAGCCACTCAGCCACAAGCCACTGTTTCCCTGCTGGTTCTGAATTACTGCAACCACCAATGTTGTGAATTTTTGAAATGTGAAATCTTCATTTTTTTACCAAAATATTTTTTAAAACTCTGTAAGAGTAGATACAGATACGTGTACCCAGTTCTTCATAGCCACTTTGTAACAGCCTCAAACTGCGAATAATCTAAATGTTCATCGATAGGTAAATGGATAAATAAATAGGATTATGTCTGCACAATGCCTACCATGTAGTATATCTATACAATACACGCTGCTTAGCAAAAAGATAAGCTATGAATCTCAAAATAATTTTGCTGAGCTGGGCACAGTGGTGCACGCCTGTAATCCCAGCAGCAGGAGGCCAAGGCAGGAGGATCGCAAGTTCAAAGCCAGCCTCAGCAACTTAGTGAGGCCCTGTCTCAGAATAAAAATAAATAAATAAAAGGACTGGGGATGTGGCTCAGTGGTTAAGTGTCCCTGGGTTCAATTCCTGGTATCAAAATAATAATAATTTTGCTGAAGGAGAAAAGCCAAATTTTAAAAACAGTACATACAGTACGTCTCCATCTATATAAATTCTAGAAATTTCAAGCTAATTTATAGTTTCAGAACACATATTAGTGTTGTGGGGGAGAGGCAGGAGGGAGAGATGACAGAGGGGTAACAAGGAGTTTTGGGGTGGTATGTATGGCTACTTCCTCGAAGGAGATGTTGGCTTTATGATATATACATGTCCCAATTTCTCAAGTTGTACATTTGAAATATGCGCAGGTGATTATATATCAAAATAAATAAAGTGGTTGAAAGACAAATAACCTTTAGGCCCAGTTCAGCATCCCCTGACTAAAACCACTCATTCAGGGCTGGAGTGGTGGCTCAGTGGTTGGAGCACTTGCCTGGCATGCATGAAGACCCGGGTTCAAACCCCAGCACCACAGACACAATTAAGTGTCGGAGAAACAAAGACCAGATGAAAAAAATCAGTTAAGTTGATTCTCTCTTTCCTCTCTCTCTCTCCTACTCTCTCTTAAAAAACAAAACAAAATAATACAAAAAACAACCAGCATTTACTTAGAATTCACTGTATGCCTCGTGGAAGGTGCTAGGGTTGGGGGGATTCTCCTGGCAGCTGAGGCAAGTGGCTGATCTGGCCAAGGTGAAGCTATTACCTGCAGTACTGGTAGGGATTACCCAGAGAGAGCCTGTCCAGAGTTACTGAACCATTGAGGTTTTCAGAAGAAATCAAAGCAACTGAACTATGTCTGTCGATCTAGTTAATATACTCAAGGATTGAATGCCTTTCAAACTAACAGCCGGTTAATTGACCCCAAAATTGGGAAATCTCAGAGATGGGGCATCTCAGAAACAAAGGCCTCAGTAATAAACCAGGTAAGAGATGAGGAAGGCAGAGATGGGACAGAGGCAATGAGGTTCACCTGGGTTTGCTGAAGGGAGTGGGGGTGGGTGGGACAGAGAGAGGCATCCAGGTGGACTCTGAAGTTGAGGGCTGAGCACCTAGTAGTTGGAGCCCCTAGAAAGTGCTGGAAGCATCTGGGAGCTAGAGCCACCAGCTGAGATGGGGAGGACTCCACTCTGAGCCTGTTTAAGATGCTGCTTAGGAATCCTCACAGGTGCGAGGCTGAGCAGCTCTGACGGGATGGCCTCAGCTCTGGAAGAGTCTAGCATAGAAAATAATCCTCCAGTGCCTTCCCCAGCTGCCTCCCATGGTGTGACATCCCACAGCATGTGCAGGGTGGCAGCCTTTAAGAGGAAACAGAGCCGCTGGAGGGACTTCTTTCTCTGACAGCCTCATCAAGACAGTGTTTATGGTGTGTGGCTCACGGTGACCCCAGCTCCTGATGTCATGGCTCTGGCCACTGCAACAGGAGAACGAGAGTTTTGACTTAAGGGCTTGTGCTGTCTGCCCAGGGGTGTCAGAAAGCCCAGAGCAGCACCTTCATCCGCACGAACTGGGGATGACTGATGGATGGGATGACCCGATCGGGTCCCTCAAGGGAAGAATGACCACACTTGGCTTGAGAGCTCAGAAGCCAAAGGCAATGAAAGAAAATCCAATCAGAAGTAAAAAGACGGAGGCTTGCCTTTGGGGAAGATTTGGCTCCTCCAATATTCCGAGTCTGGGAAAGGAGAGGCGGGGGAGGGCGGGGAGGGAGCAGCTGCCCACCCCGACGTTTGTCACAGACAGCACTTTCGATCATCTGCACTTGCTACTGCCTACAAGTTCATCACAGGGCACCGAGTCCAGATGCAGACCCTCAGGCCACTGCAGACCGCTCAACTGGATCTGCATTTTAACAACATCCCTGGGTGCCCTGATGAATCCGGTACACACGGTGATATCCGAAGCACAGAGATCTACACTGCCGTCTGGCCCAAATTCTACCATCCCTATCATTCTCGCCATTTCTTCCATACCCCCATGCCACGCGGAACACAATGGGCTTAATCTTTGCTTCAAATCAATTCACTCTAAAAAGAAAAAAAAACCCACATGTATTTAAAAATGAAATTTTATACGACTATTATCCATGGAGAAAAATCAAGCATCATTTGCTATAAGTGGAAAAAAATCATTAAAAAAATGCACGAAATAAGACAAAAGTGAAAACTGGTTATTTAAACTCTGGCTGGATACTGTCTGCTGCCCAAAGTTCTTAGTTTGAGGCTACCCCAGTTTTTCAAAGGGTGATGGGTGGTGTTCAAGAGGTGAGAAGCCATCCTCGACCTTGAGGTCACACACGAGGGTCTCAAAAGGACAGAAGGGGGAGCAACCTTCTCTCTGTACATTTTAGCCTTGTGTATTTATTTGGTACTGGGGATTGAACTTGGAGGACTTAGCCACTGAACTACATCCCCAGCCCTTTTAATTAATTTATTTATTTTTTGTTTTGAGACACAGACTCACTAAGTTTCCTAGGGCTTTGCTAAATAGCTGAGGCTGGCTTTAAATTTGTGATTTGTGCCTCAGCCTCCTGGCCTGCTGGGATCACAGGTGTGTGCCGAGCACAGTTTGGTGTTATTAATGCTCCATCCATGTGATGCATTTTATGTTATTTTACCTGTCAGGACCTGCTTCCCATACATTTATTTGTTTAATACTAGGAATTGAGCCCAGCAGCACTTTACCACTGAGCTACATCCATCTTTTTAATTTATTTGAGACAGGGTCTCATGAAGTTGCTGAGGCAGACCTCCAACGTGCAGTCCTCCTGCCTCAGCCTCCTGAGTCACTGGGACAACAGGTGTGTGCCGCTGCACCCAGCAGATTCCCACACCTTTAGGCACTTTCTCTAGGGCTGTCCCTGTCCCCAGGCAACCTTCCACCAAAAGGCACTTTTGTGCATCTCTTTCCCATAGTAGCAGGTCCCCTCAAATACACACTCAACGGGGTAGCTGGATGTAAGTGGCTCCAGCTGTCAGGGGACTCAGTCCCCAAAGGCAGCAGCTGGCTCTCTCTGGTCACTAGCTGTTTTGGTCCAGAACCCTCTCCAGCCCCTCTTCCAGCAGGGACCTGTGTGACTAGGAGCTGCCACAGAACCTCAGTGTGCTTCTGCAAGGAAGAGGCCCCTTGCCAAGCTACAGAGTTTGGGGTGTGACCTCAGGGATGGATTCCAGGATCCAGAAGAACAGATGAAGCTGTCTACACTGTCCCAAACCGCCTCCTGCATGGGAGCAGTGTAGACCTGGTCTCACAAAATGCATTCCAACAACCACCTGGAAAATAATTGCTTTGCCTCATAAGTGAGGCTAGGGGCCTAGAATTTGCTTTAAGTGCTTCTCGTCAAGGAAACCAAGCTGAGCCCAGCTAACAACCGTGAAAATTTCTGAAGGGAAGATTTTGAATCCCCCAGCTGAAGCCGACTATTGAAGGGTGGTATGGTTGCTATTTGTCTTTCTTCACTGCATCAATCTCTTCTTTTATTGTCTTACAAAAGCACCAGAAGACAAATCCTTCCTCAGGCAAATGTCACTAGTGTCATATTGCAGTCTGGTGTGTTCCACGTGGAGCTAGTATATTTGCAAAGAAGCTGGTGACTAAAAACTGTTGATAAATCTGAGGTCACAAAGACTCTGATCAGCAGTGATTATGTTGGTAGTAATAAGTTAAACCTTCCCTGGAGGAATGGTGAAAGGGGAAGTTTTGCTCAACCACCCCCACCTTTGCAAAGCTGCTTTTCC
Organism: Aplodontia rufa; assembly: GCA_004027875.1. Classification (NCBI taxonomy): domain Eukaryota; kingdom Metazoa; phylum Chordata; class Mammalia; order Rodentia; family Aplodontiidae; genus Aplodontia; species Aplodontia rufa. The sequence continues at coordinate 24,788 of PVKS010022468.1, read as the reverse complement.
CTCCATGATATCCTGGTGATAGTTACAGTCCCTTTCTACTGATTGTTCATCATGCACTAAGCAGCATTCTAGGAACATCATAGAAACAGTCATCAATGCTCACAGAAACACAATGAATGTTACCAAGTAGGAACTCTTCCTCCACTTCCCAGATAAGCCAGCTGCCTCCACCCAGCATCAGGACCCTTCCCAAGTCAACCTCAGACTGCCACGCAGTGAATCAGGACAGTGAACTGCACCCGCTGCACTACGTGAGATGCCTCATGAAAGAAAACACTTGCACGGGAGCCACAAGATGGAAGAATCTAGGTGTCCGTAGACAGATGAATGGATAAACAAAAAGTGGTCTACACAGATACTGGAATATTACTCTGCCTTAAAAACAGAACAAAGTCTGACCCGCGTGCATGAACCTTGAACACACTGCGCTAAGTGAAATAAGCCAGGCACAGAAACACAAATGCCCTATGATTTCCTTAACAAAGTACCTAGCACAGTCTACTTCACAGAGGCTGTGACAGCAGCTAGATGCCCGCAAACTGAAAATGCTCCTTATCCGCCCCTTGAGCAGAAGGGTCTGCCCACCGTGTCCTTGAGGGCCCACCAGAACCCGGCAGCTCTGCCTTCTCAGGGCCCCAGAGCCTCCTGACCACGCTCCTTTGTCCCTCTTGACCTCTGCACCCCTCCACCATCCGGGAGGAAAGGAGATCAACCGGATCCCACCACCTTCCCACCGAAAGCCCTTGGAAGATTCCTGCTCTCCCCAAATCAACACCAGACCCTTCACCAGAACCTACTAGCACTCTGAACCAGGCCCCTACTCCAGCTCCATCCCAAGAGTCCTTCATGCTTGCTGTTCTCTCTTCAGAATATTCTGCCTGCTATCCTTTGGCTGCCCAAACTATCGATCCATTCCATTCCATTCCATTCCATTTTTTTTTTTTTGTATCAGGCATTGAATCCAGGGGTGCTTGACCACGGAGCCACGTCCCCACCGCTTTTTATATTTTATTTTGAGACAGGGTCTTGCTACGTTGCTGAGGCTGGCTTTGAACCCATGATCCTCCTGAGATAGGATCACAGGCGTGCGCCACTGCGGCCAGCTATCAGGCTGTTCTTGATGTAAACACCACGTGCCAGTCTGCGCCCCGGCACAGGGCCGCTGGGAGCATCTCTGACTCACCCCCTTGCCGCTTCCCTCTACCACTGATCACACCTCGCAATCACTTCACATCCATTTCTGTTTTGTCTGCCTCCTGCACACCGGGACCAAGCAGTGGCAGATGTGGGTGGGCGTGAACTGCCCCCATAGTTTCCATCCAACCCTGTCTACAGCCCACAACACTCCCATACACAACCGAAAAGGGTGCTGCTAGTAAATACAGATTCCAGGCTGGTCCCCCAGCTCCCACGCCCCGCCACACAGACCACAGCCCCCAAGTTCCTCCTGTGTGTATTTCACAGCCACAACTGCTCCCCACCAGAAGGTGAGTTGCCCGAAGACAGGGACCATGTTGGATCCTCTCTATTCCTGTCCATCAGAGCCTCTGGCAGCCGGGGGCACCGTCTACTCCTGGGGAGTAGGGTGGCTGAAGTCCACACAGTGGGACTCCTGCAGGGGACCCCCCGAGGTGCAAAGCAGCATATAGACCGATATCAGTGGCTTAGAGGGTGTGTTGACGTGGGAATGGGAGGCAGTTAAAGGGCAGAATTAGGCGGTCCCCAACCAGGGACCATCACGCTGCCAAAGACTTTTATAGTCAAAGTGCACATTTCCCAAGATGCTGAAGTGGGCAGAGAAGATCTACTGGGACGAGCAGGGCCAACGCTCTCCAGAGCTCCTGGTCATGCTTAGGCACGTGGTGATCACGTGGAGAAGAGGGGACACTGGGAGCCATCGGCAGCCTCTTGGTGCCATGGTGACAGCCAGGCCAATTTCCAAGCTCCACGATCAGTGATCAGGGAGTTCTCGAATCCCCTCTTCCCTCTCCCCTGGCCGAGATTGTAGACCGTGGGTTGGACAGTCACAAGCTAGGGGCAGGCTCAGCACCCAGGTGCCGCTAGGACCTACCAGGGAAAGGTGAAGGCTTAGCAGGGACAAGGTTCCCTGGATGCATCAGCCCACCTTAGCCAGCTGCGTCTGCAGCTTGTTCTTCACGTCTGTCTCCTCGGAGATGCGGGCAGTGAAGGCCAGGTTGGTGTCGGTGAACTGCTTCCACATCTGATCCGACAAGCTCTCGAAGAGGTGCTCCGCCTCCTCCCGCAGCCGGATGGAGTTGGCCCGCATGTTCTGGGAGTGCCTGATGTTGTCATTGCTGAACTTGGCCCAGGTCTCAGGCACGGAAATCCTGCAAAGGCGTGAGGGTAAGTTTCACACTCAGGACGACTCAGGAAGCCTGTGAGAGGCCTTGGAGACCTCTGCATCCAGGGCTTCTCCACCTTGTCATTTAGCTCAGGAGAACTCTTTATTGTGGGAGGTTGCCCGCTGGGCCGCAGAGGTCTGGAAGCCCCCCCAACCTCCAGTAGCCTCTCCACACACCCAGCTGTGATAACCACAAATGTCTTCAGACATTGTCAAATTCCCCTTGGGGAGAGGACGTAATTGCCCCCTGCTGAGGACAAATGTCCTGCTCTAACCTCTCCTTTCACAGCTGCAGCCGAGAAAGGAACAGATGGAGGAGAGCCAGCTGGCAGGAGAGGAGCAGGCACCTCTGTGAGCTCTTCTTGTCCTCCCCTGCAACACCACCAAAACACAGCCAGGCCAGGAAGTGGGCATTGGGGGTGGTGTCTCAGCAATGAGCAGGTAGGTGACCATGCTCCCCTCAGTGGCCTCTTCAACCAAGGTGGGTTTTTGGTGGTTGGTGGCTTTGTTCTGTTTTGCAGTGCTGGGGATCCAACTCAGGGCCTCAAGCATGCTAAGCGTATGCTCCACCTCTGAGCTGCACCCCGCACCCACTGGATGTTCCGAATGCCCGCCGTGTGCCCGGTGCGTTTAAGCACAGGAAGGGAAGAACAGAGATCAGAGCAGAGGTCTGTACCTCGAGTCCTGTGGGCAGCAGGAGCCGAGGACCAAGGCGATGAGAGCCCAATGGGGGTGTCCTGCTGCATCAGGCAGTGGGGTGAAGGGAACATGGAGAGTAATGCAGCCCCCCCTTTGCTCTCTGCTGTTCTAGCTACCTGAAGTCAGCTGAGGTCTGAAGGTGTTATGTGGAAAACTCCAAAAATAACTAATTCTTAAGTTTTACCCAACCTTAATGACTGTCATGATTATTTTATTCTGAAAGTAGCTGTTACTGTCGATATCTTCCTGGGCCTGATTTATAAGCTAAGTTCACCCCAGGAATGTATTGTGGGGAAAACGTAGCGTCGTGGGATCTGGTACCCTCCACGGTTTCAGGCATCCACTGGGGATCCTAGAAGATGCCCCTGTGGATACGAGGACCACTGTACTCAGCTGCCCAGCTGAGAGGGGCAGGAGAGAGCAAGAGACCCGAGAGCCCAGGGAGAAGAGGAGCCCTGGCAGACCACAGTCCCTGTCCTCTGCGGGCGGGGTGGACTTGACTTCTGCTGCTGCTGCTCCTCCTGGCTGAGGCCAGCTGGAAAGTAAAGGGCAGAGGGCCCAGGCAAGCTGGTCCATGTGGATGCAGAGCAGGGCAAGAGAACAGACCTGGGCATGAGAGAGGACAAACACAGGCAGGGCAGGCTTCACGGAGATGGTGCCACATGAGGACTACCACAGCTTGGAAGATCAGAGCTCTTCATGGCACAAACACGTAGCCCAGACCACGTGGGGTGCCCTGCTCAGGGAGGCCTCCGAGAGAGCACATGTGTGTCTTTTGAGCTGGCTCCACTCCTGGCAGAACTAGACCAGATAATTTCTCAAGGTCTAGTCTGGGAAGACACCACTTCTTAAATACAGCAGATTTTTTTATTCTCAGGCAGTAGGAAGAAAGGAATCCACTTCTCTGAAATGTGAAATGTATGTTTCTTCTCTGAAATGTTAACTGAGGTTGGATGGGGAATAGCGCTGTTAAAAATCACATGCATGTGATTGCTTTGCTGGCTTTTGTTTGGGGTGGGGAAGTAGGGATTGAACCAGGACCTGCACTTGGCAAGTTCTCTACTACTGAGCTACATAGCCAGCCCTTTTTATTTTTTATTTTAAGACAGGGCCTCGTTAAATTGCTGAGGCTGCCCTCCAACTTGCGATCCTCCTGCCTCTGCCTCCGCAGTGTCTGGGACTTCAGGGGTGCGCTACCACACCCGGCTTCCTATGCCTGGCTTCTTCAGGAGTCAAAGTCAAGCAATAACAGGGGCCTTAGGTTTCTGAGATGGGAGGGGGCACTGTGTTTGGCCCGGATCTTTTGCTCAACCATGAGTGGAACTCAAAGAGAGGTGTCTTGTCCAAGGTCACCAGTAATCACTGTCCCCAGGACACCACGGAAGGAGAGGAGGCTGAGGACAGCAAACAAAACTGCAAACGTACTCCGAGTGCATCTACCACTGCTGCATGGGATGCGGACAATGACAGGAACAGCAAACTCTAAGCGTTTGCCGTCCCCTGGAGCAGGCAGCTGAGCTCCCCAGAGAAAATAACCTGCTTAAACACATTCTCCCCAGGGGAATTTACCAGAGACAGCCTGTGTCCTTGGCAGGTCATGAGCCTCAGTAGGAAGGATGCACCCTCCTGGAGCTTGTGCCCTCTAAAGACTGAAGGAAGAGCGGGACTTGCTGGAGAGGCAGAAGAGACCATGATCATCACCCACGCTGTGTCCAGTGCGGGCTCAGATCACAGCTCTGCCACCTGCTGTGTGAGCTTATGACAGCCACTTCACCTCTCTGAGCCTTAGTTTACTCACGGTGAAATGGGGATAATAATGATACCTGTCTCCAGGGATGCTGAGTGAGTAAAGGTGAAGTCCTTTTCAGGGCACCCGATGCACAGTAAGTTCTCAACGAATGTTTATTATTCATGAGAGCTGCCTGCAGATTCCACCCAGCGCCCAGCAAGCGTCAGGTAAGGGGCCTCTGCTGTCACCATCTCCACGGTGTTCATGAGCTAATCCATGGCGATGACAAGGCAGTGATCAGGGACACTGCCATCCTTCCAGTCACCAAACTCCTCAATCTACCCAGCCCTGCTTTGAGAAAACTCCAAACACAAAGCCTGAGCTAGCACATCTGGGGAGCAACTGGTCACCACAAATGGCAGCTCTCATTTTCCAGCTGGATGAGGGACTTCAAACGGCAGCCCCTCCTGGGCATGGAAACAGACTCTCCGCCAGCCAGCCGGCAGCCAGGATTCCCTGTGCCTATGGGCAGCTGTGGCCAGGGACAACAGAGCCCCAGAGTCCTGCTCAGCCTGCAGTGCCTTGCGGGGGTTCTCCCTTGTCAGGAAGAGGATAATGCCTCCCGGGAGCTGCCACTGCTGAAAGTCCCACACAGTCATCTGAACAGAAAGGGACCCCAGGCATGGACCAGAGAGATGCAGAGGAGTCCTCCCTTCTTTCCTCCTCTCCCCACTCCGTCTCTTTGGTCTTGCTTTCCCTCCCTTCCTCCTTTTATTGATCAGGAACTCACTGCACAGCGACAGGGGCCAAGAGCAATTCTTGGGGCTAGATATGAAGAAAGGTGGAGTAGGGGCAGAATCAAGATAGAACCCCGCTCCCATGCCCAGAGCATCTCTCCGGTCTCAGAGTCTCAGACCTCAGACCACGAGTTGGCAAATTCTCCAAGACCCTTCATGATGCAGGACAGGCCAGGCAGACAAAGAGCACCTACTGTCCTTCCCCGCAGGAGAAGAAAATGAGGATACACAGCAAGCCCTCGATAAATGTCAGCCAGAGTCCCTCCGCTCTAGTTTCTATGCTTCCAGTTTCACATGCCAGCTTTGAGTGTTCACAACAACCCTGGGAAGCAGGTAGTGTTTTTCTCCCAGAAGTACAGATGCAGAAATGGAGCCCAGAGTCATGGAGTAACTTTGTCCAAAGTGTTGGCATGGAGACTGGGATTCAAACCGAGCAGCCTGGTTCTAGAACCCACTATCTTCCCACTCCCAGCACCGGGTGCTTGATTTCTCTCCCCAGTTGCTTCTCTGGTTATAGCCATTTGGCTTTGGAATGTGTCTGGTGGAATTGCAAACCAAGGCTCTGCTGTGTGCCCTGGCAGAAGGGCAGTGGCTGTGTGACCCCCACTAAGTTAACTGCATGTTTTTTCTCTCTGGAATTTGGATCTTGAGCAAAGTGGGCCAGAGATGCCAAGAGGTGCCACCCTCTGAAAACACAGCTGAACAGCTCCCATTCCCCCTCAAACCGCCAGTGCCTTCCCTTCCAGCCTTCCCCTCGACTCTGTGGCTCCCCTATGGCTTCCAGTGAATTCTGTTTCATCCCAAGTTGGCCAGACTATGATTCTGTTGCTTGCAACAGAAGGTACCCACTCAACCCCACTGCCTCTCACTTGGTGGACACCTGGTACCCTTAAGGCTCCATGGACACAGCCACGGAGACAGAGATGGTACTCACGTGCCGTCACACTTCTCCATGCCATGGAAGAAGCTGATGCAGTCCGACGTGTTCCTCAGGTTAAAGCACTGCTCGTCAATACACTCAGCAGAACTTTTGTCCTCGAGGTCCCTCTCCAGGGCATGCTGAGCATCTCGGTTATCCCTGCAGGAGGGAGGATTTGTCCCTGGGCTGTGCACTTACCCAGAGTCCCTCACCCGAGGTCACACAGCAGGGGAACGCAGAGAACCACCAAGTCCCTGGAGTCCCAGGAAGGTGTCTGTCTGCACCCAGTGGCTTCTCAGCCTTCTTCCCAGTTTGATATTCTCACCAGGTACCCAAAGCCACCTCCTCCAACACATCTCCCCCAATCCAAATAGATCTGGTGTCTTTTAGAACAGGGATGGGAAAGCATTTATTGCAAAAGGTCAGACAGTCAATATCTCGGGCTTAGTGTGTCACATGGTCCCTCCTGCAACGACTCAACTACACACAAAAGCAGTCACACGTTACATGCAAATGAATGGGTATGAATCACACTCAATAAAACTTTCTTTATAAGAACAGATGGTGGGCCAGATTTGTTCCTGTAGTTTGCTGAACTAATTTACAAGATGACCAGCTCATACTTTGGGCAAAACCTGTATCACTTCTCAGATATTGTGAATGTCTGCTGAGCACAGAAGGATAAGACATAAATAAGACTCAGTCACTTGCCTTCAAGTGGCTTAGGTTTGTATAAACAAATCTGAGTAAATATAAATGCCATACAGATTGGTCAGAGCCATAGTGGAGATTTTAAAAGGATACAAAATAACACAAAGGAGGAAACCTTGAACTCTAAGAGAAGATAATCAGGAAGGCCGCCTGAAGAGCTCTGTGAGTTGGGTTTTCATAACAAATACAGACATTATCGAGTTTATATATTAAATTCATCAAATTCAGAGTAACATACCATCTGGGGAAAGTCTAGTTATGAAGGGTGGAGGGGGAAGGAGGTGCAGGGCTGAGGGGAGGAGGTAGGGGAGGGGAAAGGGGGGTCATAAATACTGCATGGTATACTCTACTCCCCTGAGAAGCTGAATAACACCCGCGAAGGCACATAGGGCTGGAAAAGTAGATATATATGTATGTGTGTTACACATTTATCACTGTGATGGGGATGCAGTGGAAATGTGAGACAGGGCCTGGGAGAGAGCGGGGAATCCTGGGTAAAGACCGCGTTCAAGTTACATTATCAAGTCGTGTGCGTGTGTGAATGTGTAATAATGAATCCCTTCACTGTGTAAGTCTATGATGCACCAATAAAAAATAAAATAAAATACCATCCCCCCCAAAAAAAGAGGGATATTGAAGACTTTTTTAAAATTTTTAAAAAGTAGGAGACGTTGTGACAAAGTTACACTGGGGAATGAGAACCCCAAGCTGAGGATTCCACACGTGCAAAAGCAGAAGCTAGAAACACCCAGGTTTTCAGGGACTACTAAGGCTCCTTAAGTGGTCGCAGTCAGGAACCGGGAGGAGTCAAGGAATTGGGTGGGGTCATGAATTGGGTGGAGTGAGGGACTAGGTGAGGTCATGTACTGGGTGGGGCCAGGAACTGGGAGGAATTGGGGTGGGCGCAGTCAGCATTAGGTGAGGTAATGGAGAAGGGGGCTGTCAGTGATTGGGTGGAGTCAGGAACTGGGAGGAGTCAGTGACTGGGTGGAGCCAGTCAGGTTTCGGTGAGGTAATGGACCGGGCAGAGCTAGGGACTGGGAGGGTGGCAGGGTCAGGGACTGGGCCTAGGTGAGAAGACGATGGGGCCAGGACTTGATTCCGGAAGGCTGGTGTCTTAGCTAAGCTTAGAGAAGGCCACTGTTTATCAAACTCTAGACGCTTGACAACTATGTTCATGACTCTTACAAATACCAAAGCCTTTGTACTGTTATTTACTTATTATTCTCCTCCTTTTCAAATCGTTTTTAAAAACATAAATGAATGTAATTTAAATGGAAAATTTACATTGCTGTCTTTAAAGGAAAACCAACAGCCCTGTCTATTAATGGAAGGTCATCTCTGACCTAAATACTACATGACCTCTAACCACTGCCTAGTTAGGACCAATTGCCTCCAGAAGCATCTTAGGCTCCACCCTCTTCTGTGCCTCTGATGATTGAGAAAGGATTAGTCTTTGTTAAAGACACAAAGCATGGATCAGAGCATTTGTCCTAAAGCATTTAGAAGAATTTTAAGACAAACAAGAAGAGAATGACTTCCCTTAGAGAGGCTGGGGCACCAGCTAGAGTGAGTGGTCTTCCTCTGTCCTCTCTCCCTCCTTTCCTATCATCCCCCCACAACCCCACCCAAGTCTTTGTCTCCATCTCTAATCTGTGTCTCACTTTCTTCTTGGTTTCTCTGTCTCAGGACCTCCATGACTCTCTCTGTCTCTCCCTTCCTTTCTGTCTGCTGCTCTGTTCTCTCTCTCTCTCTCTCTCTCTCTCTCTCTCTCTCTCCCCCCCCGGTCATGGATATTTATTCCAAGCAAGCCAGGAGCAAGGAATTTAAATCCCTATGGGGAGTATCCACATATCAGCATACACAGGTACCATCAGGCAGGAGGAACCGTCCTGGGACCTTGAAGCCTTACAAATTGGCAGAGCCAAGAAGAAGTTGGTCCCTGCCATCCCACCTAATGAACTGGAACGTTAGGACCAGAGTGTGGAAAGCACATATCAGAGCACCAGCGGGCATCCTGGGGGCCTCAGAATCCAGCTGCTCCAGCTTCCTGGCCTTGCTAATGGGGCCTGGGGAAGCAGGACAGACCTGTCTCATCTGCTTGGCACCTGACCCAGGGCCCGGCTGCTACCAGAGCTCACCCTGCTCCTGGCAAGAAAGGCCAGGTCTGGCTCCTCCCCAGCAGGCAGGAAGAAACTTCTCTGGTCCTGTTGGAGCGCCTGGTACCAGAAAGGTGCCCTGTGCAGCTGTGGCCCACAGGCCTTGCTCAGAAAACTGCCAGTAGAAAACCACCAGTGCTGGGCAGGAAAGCCACCTGAGCAGGTCAGCAGTGGGGGCTCCCCCAGGGAGTGAGGGTGCACCCCATGGCCTGGCTCTGTGCCTCTGAGGTTCCAGATGAATCAGGATGACCCCAATACCCCCAGCCACTGGAGCTGCCTTCTCAGGAGGTGACAGGCGTCCTTTGGCCAATGGGCCGCTGCCTGTGTTCAGGGTGGCTCAGCCTCCAGTTCCTGCAGAGAGGAGTGGCCCCTCACCTGCTGTCACTCTCCTCCCGGTCCCCAACTGTGCTCCCTGGCTCAGTCATCTTCACTTCTCAGTCTCCACCCCAGTGATTCCCTCTCTTTTTTTCTTTCTCCACAATGATCCCTCTTCTGGGATCTCTGTCTTTATTCACCTCTTGATTTCTATGTCTGGTGCATCTGTCTCCCTGATCGCCATCTCTGTCTCTTGGTATATCCCCTCCCCCACCTCTTATTTTCCGGTTCTGGGATTGAATCCAGCTGTACCTTACCAATGAGCTACATCCCCAGCCCTTTTTATGTGTGAGAAAGGGTCCAGTTGAGTTGTCTGCTGGACTCAATCAAACATGCAATCTCCTGCCTCAGCCTCCTGAGTCACTGGGCTTACAAGTGTGCACCACCACACCAGCTTCACCCCTCTCTCTCTTTCCCCTTTCTCTTTAGAGACAGGACCTTGCTAAGTTGCTTAGGGCTCACTAAGTTGCTGAGGCTGGCTTTACACTTGCAATCCTCCTGCCTCAGCCTCCTGAGCCGCTGGGATTACAGGTGTGGCCTCCATGTGCGGCCTCTGTTTCTCTGTGTCTCTGTCTCAGGCTATCTCCATCTCCATCGCCCTGGTTCCACCATCGGGTGCTGCACATGGGCCTCCCTGAGCCCTCTCAACATTGCTCTGCCAGTCTCATGTCTGGTCTTTTGTTCACTCTGCCCTTTTCCAAACCTCAGCCTCCCTCTCTTCCTTCCACCATGTTTTGCCACGTCCTACGTTAGCCACAAGTGGAAAATCACTCGCTCTTGCACAAAAGTAGGTGCCAGAAAGAACAGAAAACACAGCCCAGAAATAAAGCAATGATTTACAGTCAGTTTATTTTCAACAAAGACACCAGGAGCACACACAGGGACAGGACAGGCTCTCCAGTGATTTGGGGACAACTGGATATTCGCATTCAAAAGAAGAAAATCAGACCCTTGTCTCACACTATATACAAAATCAACTCAAAGTGGTCTCAGACATGGGGCTAGAGCAGTGGCTCAGCAGTTATGGCACTTGCGTGGCATGCACAAGGACGTGGGTTTGAACCCCAGCGCTAGGTACATAATAAAGTGTCAGAGCAACGAAGGCCACATGAAAAACTAAATAAAACCAATTCTCTCTTTCTCTCTCTCTCTCTCTCACTGTCCCTTTCTCTTTAAAAAACAAATGGTCTTAGACATAAGACTTGAGGCTGTAAAACTGCTAAAAGAATACAAATAATAATAACTGCTGATGAGGATGCAGGGGAAAGGTAAGCTCTTACGCTGTTGGTGGGACTGCAAATCAGTACAACCACTCTGATCCGCAGTATGGAGGTTTCTAAAAAAAACTAGGAAGGGAAGCATCAGATGACCCAGCTGTCCCACTCCTCGGTATTCATCCAAAAGAACTAAACTCAGTATACTGTAGTGATACAGGCACATCAGTGTTCACAGCAGCACAATTCACAATAGCCAAGCTATGGCACCAACCAAGCGGCCCCTAGGCAGACGACTGGATAAAGAAAGGGTGGTATATGTACACAATGGAGTATTGCTCACCCATGAAAAAGAATGAAAGGGCGGCATCTGCTGGTAAGTGGATGGAGCTGGAGGGCATCGTGCTAAGCGAGAGAAGCCAGACTCAGAGGTCAAAGGTCGAATGTGGAAGCTTGTGCAAAATAAGGGGGTGGGTGGAGGGACGGAAAGGGTAAGGGGAGATTCCATCAAAATGGAAGAGAGGTTGGTGGACTATCAGAAGGGAACTGAGAGGGTGGGAGAAGGGAAGGACAGCAGAAGGAATCAGACTGAAGTTTCTTATGAGTACATGTGAATAGACCATAGCAAATCTCACCATCGTGTGTAAACACTACCTGGGAAACAAGAAAACAAACTAAATAGCAGAAAGATCAGTAGAGGAAGGGAACGGGGCGGGGGCGAGGAGGAGAGGGAAAATGGAAACCCTGGGGACCAAATTAGAGCAAATTATATTCCAAGCTTTTATAATCATGTCAAAGCGAATCCTAATGTTATATATAACTAAAAAGAAGCAATAAACATGGGAATTTGTAAGAAAAAAAAGGAAGAAAGAAAAGGAAGGAAGGAAGAGCTGATAGACTCTCCCTGACCCCGCCTCCAAAAAATAAAGAAAAAGCAAAGAAAGAAAATAGGAGAAGCCCGTGACATTGGTCTGGATGGAGATTTCTCAGCTGCGACTTCAACAGCGTAGGCAGCAAAAGCCGAAATAAGACAAATGGGGTGCGCCACTAAAAAGTCTCCTCACAGCAAAGGAACCAATCCACAAAGCAAATAGAAAACGCACAGAACGGGAGAAAATATTTGCAAACCTCAAAGCTGATTAATGGTTAATATCTGAAATATATAAGGAACCCAGATAATCGGACAGCAAGAAAACACACATGATTAAAAAATCAGCAAAGGATTTGAATAGACATTTCTCTAAAGAAGGCCATCAGTTCATGAAAAAATACTCAGTATCAGCAATCATCAGAGAAATGAAATTGGAACCATATCAAGGCATCATCTCATCCCCGATAGAACGGCTAATCTCAAAAGGATGAAAGTGTGCAGATGTGGGGAAAGGAGGCCTCACACACTGTTAGCGGGAAGGTAAACTAGTGCGGCCAGTCAGGAAAGCAGCATGGAGCTTCCTCAAAAACTTAAAAACACAACTATCGCATGAGCCAGGAATCCCACTACTGGTATGCATCCAAAGGAAATGATAAATCCACATACACGTACCCCCCCATGTTCATTCAGCAGTAATCACCAGCCCACAAAATGGAATCAACCTCAGTGGAGTGACAGAGAAGCAGATAAAGAAAGCACGGAATGTGTACACAATGGAGTACTACTCAGCCTTAAAAAAGAATCCCGGTGGTAGAGATGACCTCAATGGAATTGGAGAGCATTAAATTAAGTGAAATAAGCCAGGCTCAGAGAGACAAATACCACAGGATCTCACTTGGGAATCTAAAAAAAGTTCAATTCATAGAAGCAGAGAGTGGAACCAGTGGTTACCAGGGATTGAAGGTCAAGGGCAATTAGAGTGGGCTAGGGAGAGGATCAAGAAGTCTACTGGAACACTAAGGTGAGCATAGTTAATAACAATTCAAATTTGTGAAAATTTGACCGTGTGTGAGGTAATGCATATGTTAATGAGTGCGATTTAGCCATTCCATAGTGTGTATTTCAAAACATCATTTTGTACATGATAAATACACATAATTCTTATTTATCTGTTAAAAAGGCAATTAAAAAAAAGACACTGGCCTGCCCAAAGCTCTGCCTGTGTTACGACTTGACATTTACAGTTTTTGTTTAAGTTAATTTATAGACAAAAAGTAGGCAGTCGATAGCCCAGGTGGTGGGTGGGGTGGTCAGAAATCATTTCACAAGTAACTGAATTCAACCCAACTTTTATCATGTATGTGTGTTCGTGCACATGTGTATGCATGCATGTGCATTGCATGTGTACGTGTGCATGTGTGTGCACGTGTGCGTGTACATGTATGTGTGTGCGTGTGTGCATGCATGCGTGTTGGAACCTGTGCATCACACATGCTAGGTAGGAGCTGGACCAGTGCGCCACATCCCCAAGCCTTGCTTTTATCCTTTCACTTGTCACTTGGTCACTTTGCATTTGAATCCCTTCTGCACCCCTCTGCCTCTGATGCCCCCCTCCCCAGGTCTCTCCAGTTGCCTGCTCTTAGCCAAGCCCTTCCACCTTTAAGTGGCTTTTCTGCAATGTCGTTCTCTGTCTTTTCCTGGGTGATTCCCTCTTACCCCTGATGTCCACTTCTGTCTGACCGCACCCCCCAGGGCTCCTGGAGCAGGAGTCTACTGTTTCTGGGACATAGCAAATCAGGGCACCTGTCTCACAGAGTCATTGTGAAAGTTGTCTGAGCCCTTGACCTCCCACGAGGCCAGAGGGCAGCACCAGCAAGGTCACCAACCAGTCACTTGCTGTCTAAAGTCTCTGCCAGCAGCGTGGCATGTCCTGAGAGCTAAAGGTGAGTGCCCAGCACCAGGGCCACGTGGGGAGGCTGCCTTCCACAAGCTGGGTGTCAAGGGCTTAGCCGGGGGCCCCAAGCCCTGTAAATCTCAAGCCTCCCTTTAATTACGAGAGGGGCCCCCTGGCTTTTCATGACACTGGTTACATCATCTTCCAAGAACAAAAGCTAATTCCTTTGAAGAGTCCTGCTCTGGGGCTCCTCCAGCTCCTTCTGCAGGTCCCCAGTCCCTCACCTTGCTGCCTAGCGCCACCCACTGGCAGGTTCCCCACCTTCAGGGCTCAGTCGGGAAGCGACCGCTGGACGTCACCAGAGCATCGCTGCGGATGAGCAACTAGTGACAGGCAGACTGCACACCTCAGGACCCTCGTGCCAGCATCTTAAAGGCAGCCCTCACACCACGGGGATCGGTGGCCTGGAAGTCACAAAGCAAATCCAAGGGAGGGGAGAGAAGCCCTACCGCATCTGGGTGTCAATCCGTTGAGCTAACTGTCTCATCCTTTCTTGGCAACATTTTAGCAAATCTACTTCCTGAAATGAAAAATGTCAGAAAGAGTGGACGGGGTCAGACACTCACAGGTCAGAGCCCTCAGCCCCACAGGGTGAGATGCCCCAGCGAGGATCCTGACTCTGTCCCCATGATCCCAGGGCCGCCCAGCTAGGGGTCGACGGCAGAGCCTCCGCCTTCTTTGCCTACTTTCTTTTTATGTGCTTCTGGGTTAAGAGAAAATGTAGGACCTACTGTGTGCCAAGTGCTTAGTTGCAATTATTTTATCATTAAATTAAATAATGCCTATGAAGTACACACAGCAGGGGTTCGAGAAATACCAGCTTTTGTTACTGTTACTGGTGGTGGTATTATTGTGCCCAACTTGCAAATGACAATACTGAGGGCCAAATGACCCCAAAAGGTCATGTGCTGAAGTCCTGGTCCCCAGCACAGCAGTGTTCAGAGGTGGGAGGTGATTGTATCACAAGGGCTCCAATCTCATCAATGAATTCGTTCATTGATGGATTTGTTATTTAACAAGATGTTGGAAACTTTTTTTTCAGGGCTGAGGACCGAACTTGGGGCCTTGTGCATGCTAGGCAAGTGCTCTGCCACTCAGCTAAGTCCCCAACCCCGATGTTGGAAACTTAGGCGGTGGGGCCCAGTTGGAAGCAGTAGGCCACAGGGGTATGTCCTTGAAAGTGTACCTTCACATTTTGTCCCCGGCACCCTCTGTCTCTTCCTTTTTCCTCCTGGCTGGCCAGCGCACAGTGAGTGGCTTTGGGCCACCAAGCCCTTCTGCCATGTTGTTCTGCCTCACCATGGGCTCCACCATGGCACCGGCTCACCATGGACTGAGAACTCTGAAGCCAGAATAAACCTTTCCTCCTCTACGGTGGCTTCTCTTTGGTATTTTTTCCAGTGACAGGGCCCTAACTTTGCACAGGTGAGACACTTGGCGCTTGCTCCGCCAGGGCAACTCAGAGCCTTCCTGACCAGCGGGCCCACCCACTCTCCTCCCTCAGGGCTGGGTAGGCCCAGGAGACACCTCAACCTCACCTGAATAAGGTTTTTCTCCACGTTGTCATGGACTAAATCAATCCCAATCCTTTTCTCTCGGTGATATAGGCACTCCAGGGCCACCTGTAGGGAGGATCGGGAAAGAGGATGTTCTTACAGCTGGAAGTAAACCCTTAACACAAGTGGCTCACATCCACCTTTGCCAGGGCCTTGTCTTTTCTCTGAGAAACCTGGGTGTTTCGTAAGCCTCATGGAAGTTTCTGGAAGGCTTCTGCTTCTCTGTTCCCTCAGTGGGCACGGATGCCACAGCTGGTGCATTAGGAGCCAGAGAAAGCAGGTTAAGGAGGTGAGATTTCATCTTCATGAACTGTCCCCAGCCTTCCCAACTCTGATAATAGGTATGGCAGAACGACACTATAATCTCAGATAAGATGACACCAGCTGCTGTCCTCATCCACGCTCTCTCTCAGGAGTTTAAATCCAGGTCTAGTCCCTTCCTGTCATGTGCACTTGGACAAGTCTCTTAGCCTCTCTGACCCGCTGTTTCCTCATCTGCAGATGGGTGTGAGATTGGTGCGTATCTTACCGGCCTGTCATACTGATTGTCAGCTAGACAAGTGTAAAGACCTCAAAGCACTCTCCATATATATTCCCTGCTAATACTTGTGAAAAGCCCTCTTTGGAGATCTCCTTATGAAAGGAGGGCTTTGGAAAGTTGTCAGGGCCCAGGGAGATCACATGATCTCCCTGCACTGCCCTGGGCCTCCCGAATGTCCAAGATAAAGGGCTTCTCCAGGATGCTCAGCAAGAACGGCGAGTGGCCCGTGACGTCACGAGGAGCAGGAGGAGAAGGAAGCAGGGATGTGCAAACACCCCTGAGTCCTCAGGGAGGACAGGGATTCACCCACTCGCTCCCTGAGAACTTAGGAGTGGCTCATGCTAGCTGAAACAAGGTATCAGGACAGACACAATGATCTGGACAGACAGGTGCCTGCTTTCGTGCAGCCTGGGTTCCAGCACAGGTGAAAAGACATGTAGAAGGAATAATCATTTCCAACTGTGATGAGGGCCGTGACGGAATAACTGGGGTGCTGCGGATGGGCACATGATCAGGGAAGAACTCTCTAGGCAGGAGACAGAAGGAGCAGAGGTGCAGAGATGAGTGAGAACGATGGAGCAAGAAATGGAAGCTGCAGGTGCACACGATGGACAGACAGGAAGCCACTGAGGCTGGAGTGGAGAAAGTGAGGCTGGAGCCCCGCACAGGGAGGGTTCTGAGCCAGGGGCAGAGCAGTTCAGGAACTCAGAGGCTAAATTCTGGGAATCCATCCCGGGAGCCAGAGGAGGAGTGTGAAGACCCACTTTAAATTTAAAGTCATCCCTCTGGCTGCAGGGGAGCGGAGATGGACGGGAAGGGAGCAGGAGTTGGAAGAGCAGGAAGGAAGTGGTTACCAATGACCAGCGAGAGGCTGCTGGACTAAGCAGGCAGCCCAGGAGATGGAGAGAAGTGGACAGAATTGAGATGTCTCTGGTCCCTGTGCCTCCATGTGGCTGATCATAGGAGCCACATGTGTCCAGGCACGCTCGGGGGCAGTGAGAAAGAGTGGGTTTTGGATGCTGCTGTGGGGCTCTGAGAGGCAAGCCCGGGGGTGGGGAGGGCAATACTGCCTCCTCCCCCCAACAGGTTTGGGGGTCTCCCAGTGGTGAGAACCTCTGCCCTGCCTCCTAGGGGGATCCTGACGCTGGACATGTCCTGCCACAGCTCCTGCTTGGGTATGGGGCAGAGACACCATAGGAGGCTTCCAGGTAGGAGGTCCTGAGCCCAGGGAAAGGCAGACCTCATCCTGTGTGGCCCACGTTAGATTCCACTGCAGGAGGCACACACTACGGGTACCCTGCACAACATCCACTAAATTCCTTCTGTGACTTTCTCAGGATGCCGAGGAAAACATTCGTTTACCCAGACTCTGCTGCAGCCTAGGAGCTCTGTCAAATGGGCTATAAATGGAAATGGGAAGGGCCTTCTGGAAAAACAGATATTCCTTGATACCAAGAGACAAACACAGTTGACCCTGTCACCCTTTTCTCTACTGCCATTTCCTGCCTCCATGAGAATATCAAAACGCTCCTCTCCAACAGGAGCTTGCAACGTGAACTCTGAGACCTGTTGTGACCAGTGGCACAGAAGACATCTGCTCTTGAAGGCAGAGGGGAAAGATAGGAGCCTGGTCCCACTGGGCATCAATCAGGGCAGCAGCAGGCTGACCTGTCCCCTCTGGCATTCTTGTTAGGACAGAATAATAAAGGCCTGTTTGGCTAAGCCACCTCATTGCATGCCTGTTGTGTGCAGGGAAGAGCATCCTAACATGCTGGGATATGAGGAGTCCCAGAGGCCAAGAAGTGTCAGGATGTCCACAGAAAATATGTTAATCAATCAGCAGATGTTTGTTGAGTGCCTACTATGAGCCTCTCTCCATCCTAGGCTGGGAAGGGTCTGGACA
Organism: Aplodontia rufa; assembly: GCA_004027875.1. Classification (NCBI taxonomy): domain Eukaryota; kingdom Metazoa; phylum Chordata; class Mammalia; order Rodentia; family Aplodontiidae; genus Aplodontia; species Aplodontia rufa. The sequence continues at coordinate 6,998 of PVKS010022468.1, read as the reverse complement.
ACGTGGATCACTGAGGACCTGGTGACACACAGTGCAGGCAGGTGATGGTCAGTCTCAGGTATCTCGGTGGCAAACTAGACACAAAAATCTCTGGCCTGGTGACTCCTATATCTATGGCACATAGAAAAGCAATAAGAAAATGTAGAGTATGTTGGAAGAAGCGTGTGGAAGAAAAGCCAAGCATTTATTTTAGGTACACGCCCGCAGATCCGCGTGCACTCGTGCCCGGGTGTGCACGAGCGGTGAGCAGTGCCGCGGATGACAGCCCTACAACTCTGATGTGACCCCGAGGAGGACAGAGTCCACTTCAATCTGAGCAGCCTTCATCTGAGATGACCCTGAATTGACTCTACCTTGGAAGGTGGCAGCGACCTTGCGCCGCGGCGGAGGCGGGCGGAGCGCGCAGGGGCCCGGCTCCCGGCCCCGGTGCGCACTCACCTGCAGCGGGCAGTTCACCTCCTCGGCCGCGCACTCCAGCCGCCTCTTGACGGTCTCCAGGCTCCGGTTCTCCGTCAGAAGCCTGTCCAGCTCGTAGCACAGCTCGGACTTCCAGAAGCCGATGTCCGACAGCCTCTGGCCCAGGTTCCGGGAAGTGCCCTCCTGCATCTGGCGCGTCAGCTGGTCCTTGTCCTGCATGAGCTTCATGGAGTCGCCGGTCAGCCTGCCGGCCCACAGCCGCGAGGCCTCGGCGCCGCGGATCTGCAGCTGGTTCGCCTGGTCCCAGTCGTGCGGGCTGTAGCGGCAGAAGAGCGCGGAGCGCAGCGCCGGCAGCACCGTGGGCGGGCGCAGCGCCGGGCGGCACTCATCCGGGCAGGTCTGCGCCGTGGAGATCTTGTAGAAGAGGCTGGGTCTCCAGCAGTTGAGGTAGCGGTACCCCGGCAGGTGGTACGACTGGTAGCACTCTTGGACCTCCGGAGCCTGCAAGGCCGCGGGCAGCGCGCTCAAGCCACAGGTTCTCTTGGGGCCACAGTAACTGGCGGTCTGAGTGGTTCCCAGAAACTCCATCCTCCCCCATCAGCCCCAGGCGGGCAAAAGTCTGCCCAGGGGGCAGAGGCATCACCAGGAACAGGGACAGGGCTTCTCTGAGGGGCTAGCAGGACCTCTATGACTCAGCACTGGTGTCATAAAGCCTGGGGAGAGGGACTTTGAGCCACACCTGTCAGCTAGGTCCACATTGTCCAAATCTAAAAGAATCAATCGGTCGCCAAAGTGACCACAGATGTGGGGACGCAAGTCCTGGCACCCTATCTGTCTTCCTGTGACAACTGAATCTCTCCCTCCAGATCTAACTCGGCAGGTGGGAGAAAATTTAATGTCCACTCCAGTAAGTGCACTCCAGTTTGGTGGGAGTTCTTGTTTCTTTTGTCCCCAAGATGGCATGAAAATGGTCCACTCATACCTAGGAATACCACTCAGCAAAAATGCTCACCACAATGATGAATCCTAAACCTATTCTGCTAAGGAGAAGCGGCTGGGTTCAAAAGGCAACAGCCCGTGTGGTTCCATCTCTGTGACTTTCAGGAAAAGACAAGTCCACGCAACAGAAGAGCAGTCAGGCATTGTGGGGACCAAGGTGTCTGGAGGGTGGGTCACAAAAGGGAACGAGAGAATCAGGGGCTGTGCTGATGGTAGTGCTCTGTATCCTGATTATGGAGGTAGATTTGTCAAAACCCATAGCACCCGTAGAAACTTCCACGAAAAGAACTTAATTGTCCATAAATTAAGCAGTAGGGGAGCACCCTTGAGCCCCTTGAGGCAGAAACCATGCCAGATGTGCTCATCACCAAATCCCTGGCACCCAGCACACCCTTGAATGAATGGGTGGGAAACTAAACTGAGCTTTCTTGTTCCAGAAAAAGTTCTCCATTCTATGTTCTATAACAATGCTTTTTTTTTTTTTTAAAGGCAGAGGGACAGTGAGAGAGAGAGAAAGAGAGGAGAAACAATTTCTATTTAGTTTTTCATGTGGCTTTCATTGCTCCAAGACTTAGTTGCGTACATGGTGCTGGGATGTGAACTCGTGTACTCATGCATGCTGGGCAAGCGCCATAACCGCCAAGCCTCCGCTCCAGCCCCTATAATGATATTTTTATCCAACCGAGAAACTCATTCCCCTCTTGACTGGTGGGAATAGCAACCAAATGTGCAGGAATAGAACAGGATCGTGGGGTTTTCCCCACCTTTGGAAATGGGGGAGAGTTGAACCTGACCTGCAAATGGTCCTTGTTAGTAGATGTATTAGTTTCCCATACTATAATAAAATACCTGAGATCATTAACTTCTAAGAGAAAAGGTTTACTGGGGCTCATGGTTTGGGAGTTCTAATCCATGATTAAATACCTCATTGTTTTGGGTCTCTGAGGAGACCACACCTCGAGGTGACAACCACGGTGGAACAAGACTGTGGGCTTTATGAGCCAGGAATCAGAGAGGAAGAGAAAGGACTCAGGTCCCACAGGCCCCTTCAAGGGCACACCTCCAATGACCTAAGTACCTCTCGGGAGGCCCCCAACTCCTGATGGTTTCACCACCTCCCAACAGTGGCCCACTGATGCCAGGCCTTTAGCTCGGAGGCCTTGGGGGACATCAACATCCAAACTACTGCAGTGAACTTGGAAGTTCAATGGCGATTTATCCCCAAGTGCTTAAAATCAGAAATGCCTACAGGAGAACTAAGGCAGAGAGGGTGAGCAATAAAAGCATTGAATAGGCACCTCCTGTGTACTGATGCTTTACATCTGCTAATCCATTTTCTTTCCACAGTGAACCTATCTCACTGCCAACTTACGGGGTGGGGTGAGAAACAGGCTCCAGAGCCCCCACAGCCTACAGCACTTACCTTGCAGGATCCTCTAAGGCAGGACACCACATGAAGGGAGTCAGGATGTAGGCCAAAAAGATTTGGAGTATTTTTTAAGCATGAAACATTTATAGTAAAAATTTTTGTGTGTAATATCAAAGACTACAAAGTGAAATTTAGGGTTTCTTGTCACCCTTGATTACTTCAAGTCTCCCCAGATAGAAACACAGAACTACTTTTTAGAGAAATTCTACACAAGTGTGTACACACACACACACACACACACACACACACACATGCGTGTGCACCTCACCACCACACTACCTTTTTCACATAAAAATAGCTCTTGGGTATTATGCTACTTTAAGATACAAACATCCATCTCTTCCTTTTTAGTAGCTGTGTAGTATTCCATTACACAGATATACTGTTATTTATTTAACTATTCCCTACAGCTGGGCATTTTAAATATTTCCTGACTTTTGTCCTCACAGACATTGCTATAATAAATTCCATGTGCAATTTCTCTAAGTCGGGTTTGTGGAGCTATAATTTAGACACTGTGAAATTCACCCTCCTCTGCACACAATTTCAAGTCCCACAGGCAAGCTACCACCACAACCAAGACTAGAACATTTCCATCACTCAGGGGAGCCCCAGCCCCACAAATGCCATATAAATCATCACATGGTGTGCAGGCCCTCTCCCTTAGCACAGGGTTAAATGGCACACTTGTCCCTCCCTGTGTGCGTGGGTATGTGAGCTCAGGGTGTGTGGAAGGGTGTTTCCTTGGGTGCATGCTGTCTTGCAGGGGTGCCCTCCTGTGGACCTCTGGGTGTATGTACTTGCTACCTGCGCAGACGCTGTTGCAAACCTTTCCCAGGTCCCATTGGTCTCTCGGGGAGTGGCCTGAGCCTGACAGCAGCTCCTAATTCAGCGCTGATGGATCCTACTCAGGTTCCACTGCTCCTGCCCATTTGGCTTGGCTGGAGCCCCAGTGCTGTCGGGGTGGGGGAAGTGGAGTGTGAACAGCATGAACAGCGTGGCCAAGGCTGGGGAGGGCACCCCAGACCTCCCCGCCAGGTGCCAGTTACAAGGCTGCTGGGGGAAGAGAGGAGAGTCAGTGTAGCATGAAAGGGACACCGAGATGTCTCCTGGTGGCTTCCAGGATGAACAGCTCTCTGCAGACCAGGAACCCCAGGGTCTTGCTAACCTGGGCTTCAGGTCACTTACTTGAACCAGTTGGGGAGTTGTGAGGAAAACCCCCCCTGAAAGCCTGCCCCCAAGAGTGAGGCTAAGTCACCAGGGAACTAACCCATCTGCCTGTCAAGGCCATTTGGGGCTCTGGCTTGATTTCCCTAAGCACAGGGGCTCCTTGAAGGACAGTGAAGCTCGAGGTTTTGGGGTTTGACTTTGCACGTTAATAAATATTTCTATTACAAATGTGCACACGTGTTTGTGCATGTGACCTGTGAGCATTTTTCCTGCTGTAAAGAAAGACAAGAATCTCTGTCGGAGGTCCGGTGGTGAAGCCGAGAGCAATCTGTGAAGTGCAGGGTTTTTGTATGGAAAGTGAAAGTTTTAGTTTTATGGTGAAATTTTGTACTGAGAACAATTTCTTTAAAATTGAAATGCATTCTTGTTTCTTTTCATCTGTTGACCATATTAAAACTAACCAAAAACAGGGCTAGAATGGTGGCTCAGTGGTTATAGCACTTGCCTGGCAAGCATGAGGACATGGGTTCGAACCCCAGCACCGGGTACACAACGAAGTGTCAGAGCAAAGAAAGTTGCATTAAAAAGTAAATAAAATTGATCCCCTCTCTCTCTCTCTCTCTCTCTCTCTCTCATTGTCTCTCTCTATATATAAAAAATAAACTAACTAAAAACATATTTATCACTGAAAATAGTATTGTGTAGATAGGAAGGCTTAAACAACAGATGAACCCTGGGTGCTGGAGAGCCCGGGCACACTGCTGTGTTGAGACCCCTCGTCCACATCGAGATGGTTTTCAATCTCTCTTAAGCCACGTTGCTGGAAAATTCATTCTCTTTCTGAAATGCCAGAAATGTCTGTGGGAGATGGAGGGGGCCTGTGACACTAGATAGGTGGCCTCTCGGTCCCCAGGAGTGGGCTTTCCAATCCCCCCCAGCTCACCCTCTCCACCTTGAAGACTCCCGGCCAGGGTTGCTGGGGCCCTATTTCTCTTTGGCCCCTGATTGTGACCTGCGTGGTCTGTTTGAGCTCCCTGGGCAGCGAGGGAACTGCTCTGCGTCCGTGTGTCTGCAGGAGGTACGGGGACTGTTCTAGGTGACCAAGGCAGTGCTGGCAGTGTCACTGGCCGCAGTCCTGGAAGCATGCTGTTCCACCTTATCAATATGCAGGACACGTGCCACATCTGGCCACTGAGCACTTGAAACACGGCTGCATGTCAGAATCAGAATGTAAATGGCCGTATGTGGCCAGTGGCTATCGTACTGGACAGTGCAGGGCCAGCAAAACAGGGGCTTGTGTGAAATCATCTTGCCACTGAGGGCAGGCAAAGGGCCCACACTCACCAGGAGCAGGGAGAGAGAGGTGTCCACTATGCACCCTTGGGTGAATGGGGTGGAGGTTGGTGCTGGTGTGCTAGACCACTGTAGCTCTGGAAGGACCAAGGAGGGTGTGGTGCTGCTGGCCTCATGGTGGCAGGGGGACCTTCCAGGTATGCTCTCTTGTACAGTTTGTATTTTGAATCATGATAATGTGTCACAGTTCCAAACCGCGGTCGCTTGAAGCTGTTGGGTGGCTGCAGGGACAAGTGGAAGAGGGTTGGGATTCGAGTGTTCCTATCTTATTCACTTATTCACGCCAGCCGTGTCCCCTGAGCATGAGAGAATGGCAGTGTGGGCTGAGTGAGTGTGTAAGGAATGGGTGAAGAAGAGAATGGGTCAGCGTGGGTTGAGTGGGAATGCGTGTGAGTGAACGAGTGTGAGCGTATGCGTGTTGTACCTGAGTGGTGAGATACGGGTATGTGTGAGAGGGCAGTGTGTGTGGAATGTGTGCAGGTGTGATTGTGTTGTGAAACGAGTGTGAGTGCACGTGAGTGTGCAAACGTGTGTGGCTGAGTATGTGTGTGAATTGTGAGACGGTGGTGAGTGTGAGAGTGCAGGGCTGTGAGTGTGCGTGTTGGGGATGCCATGTTGAGATGCGCTGAGAAGACCCAGGGCACAAAGGCCCCAGGGTGGCAGCGGCCTGGGGGCGCCCTGGAGGAGCCAGGCGCAGTGCGTGGGAAAGCCTTCCCGGGTGCCTGGACAGAGCGGGGCGACCCACAGCAAGGCTGGGCTGTGTCTCTCCAGGTCAGAGCCCTTTCCAGGTGGCCAGGGAGCATCCTGGTGTCCCCACCCCCCGGGCGCACGCACACGCACACCTGCAGGGAGGTACTCAGCATCTCTGAGCACCCTGACCCCCGCCGGCCTTTCTGCAGTTGGCAGGGCCAGGCGCCTTGCAAGCGCCAGATGGATCGCGACGAATCGGTGATCGAGGATGGGAGAGAAGGGAAGCCGCGGCGGGAATCTTGAGCTGCAGAGCAGTCAGCGCCCGGCTCCTGCTCCGGCCCCGGTGCTGCGCGGGCGCCGCCTGCTGCTGGCACGGATCTCCGTACCTGCGGGCTCCTCCGTATTGGAGCGGCTCCAAGAGGGGCTCAGAAACTCAGTGAACACGCGCGCGAACACACACACACACACACACACACACACACACACACACTCGAATCCACTCACCTCGCTCAAACAGGAGAGCTGCTCGCCTTTCAATTCGGCAGTGTCTCCCGGACACTGAAACTGCACTCTGCAGTACATTTCAGGTGCGCTTTTGGTGCTTAGAGCACTGGCCTGGGCTGGTGTCCAGTGACCTCCCAATCTCTCAGGACGTCTGCCTGCAGTTACGCGCACGCCTTTGAAGAAAGATGGAACTGACCCCTGTGCTTGGGGAGAGGGTGGCTGAAAGAAATGCAGACTCCCATTCTAGGGAACACTGCGCTGAAGAGATCACACCTGGATTTGCTGATGAGAAGCGCTTTGCAAGATATAAGAGAAATAAGCAAGGAATTGGGCAGCAGGTTCCCCACCCCAGCACCCACGGAGAGAGGCAGGAGCTACACACAGAATGCTGCTGAGGGCAAACCTAAAACTCTGGACCCAGCAGGAGTGGAGTGCG
>PVKS010022467.1:0-33695 GCA_004027875.1 Aplodontia rufa | reverse complement strand
TGTCTCCCCTCCTCCATATATAAAAACCCGTGTGCCTTGATAATAAACGGATTCTGAGCTGCCATCAGCTGCGTGTGGTTGCCTCGTTTCCCCGGCTGGGAGGGAAGGGGTCCCCGGACGAGGGGGACCCGGGTTCCAGCCGTCGGCACTCACCCTCCTCCTGATCGGCTCCCGGGGGGGACAATACAGCCCCCCAACATGGTATATATACACACAATGGAGTATTAGTTAGCCATAACAAAGAATGGCATTATGTCATTTTCGGGCAAATGGTTGGAAATGAAGGATATCATGCTAAGTGAAATAAGTCAGTTTCAAAATGAGTGTTCTCTGTGAAATGTAGAAGGTAACCCAAAATAAGGAAAAGAACAGAGTAATAGACAAAAGTGAATGGAATGGAGGAGGGAGGAATGAAATACAGAGGGAAAGTTCATGAACGGAATCAGACTTGAACTTGCTCATGTTCATATATGAACATATCATAGTGAATCTCATCAACATGTATATCAATAAGTTACTAAATTTTAAAAAATCTATTAGTAAATAACAGAAATGTCAGTAGAGTAGAGGGAAAAGAAGAGGGTAATGGTGGTGGGGGAGGGATTCAGAGGACTGAATTACAATAATTTATACTACATGTTTTTACAAAAATGTCAATGTTTATCCATTTTCAAGTATATCTAACAAGTATGATAGGGGATGAAAAAGGGAGGAGAAGGGGAAACACTGTGGAACTGAGTTAAAACAAGGTACACACCAACCTTTTTTTCGGGCTGGAGTGGTGGCTCAGCGGTTTCAGCGCTTGCCTGGCAAGCACGAGGACCCGGGTTCAAACCCCAGCACCACATACACAGCCAAGTGTTGGAGCAACTAAGGCCATGTGAAAAACTAAATAAAGTTATTTCTCTCTTTCTCTGTCTCTCTCACTGTCCCTCTCTCTTTAAAAAAAAAAATAAGTATGCCAATATATACCGTATTGCCACATATGTATATTTAAAAAATACTGGGGTGGGTACAAGAAAGGGAAAGGGGAAAACCTGAAGACTGAATTAGAACAAATTAAACTATATGCTTTAATATGTATGCCATTATATAATCTTATGTTATATATATCTCAAAAAGAATCAATAATGAAAAAGAAAGACAAAAAGAAATAAAAAAGGGTGATCTTTTGATAATAAAAGGGAGATCAATGGATTAGAGGAAGATAATTTATGTGGAGGGAGGAAGAATGGCAGAAAAGAAGAACTGTGAAATGTAATGGATCTAATTATGCTATGTAAATATACAAAGATGCTATGGTGTGTATTCTACCTTTATGTGTGGTTATAAAGTACCATTTCAAAATAAAAAAAGAAAGAGAATGAAGACCAGTAGAGTATAGGAAGGGGAGCAGGGATAGGGAGTAATGGATGGAAAGTGGGTGTAGTAGAGATTGAAATTAAGCAAATTATGTTCCTTGAAATATAAATATGTCACAGTGAACTCCCAAATTATGCATAACTAGTAAAACAGTTTTAAAAAACTAGAGATCAATAAGCAATAGCCCATGGGTGACCCTCCAACAGTTTACATAAATGAAATTTTACTGAATCACATAGATAAAAAAATAATGATACAAGGAAAATCAGTAGAGTGGATCAAATGAATTGGGGAAAAGAAAAGGGAAGGGAATGTTGGATTTTATTGATTAAACTATGCTCTGTACATAGAGCATGTAATATGGCAGAGTGTATCCCATTTTATGTACAATTATATTGCACCATTAAAAGTAGAGAAAAATAAGTCATGGCATAGTCCTAGAACCAACCACTTAGAGTAATGGAACAGGACAAACAGATTAGAAGTAAACCCATACAGCTAAGTGATATTTACAAAGGAGGAAATTACATAAATTGAAAAAATGACTTTTTTTTCAAAAAGTGATACTGGGGAAATTGGATACACATACATAAAATCAAGACTCAAACTAGACTCTTATTTTTTTCTAGTTGCAAAATCAACAGATTATAGACTTAAAAGTAAGATCTAAAACCAGGAACTATGGGAATAAAACACAAAGGCAATTTTGAGAACATTGGAATGGCCATTTTTTGAACAAGACCCTCAAAGAAAAGGGTTTACATCACAAAAAAATTAGGGATGAGTCTACCATATGACCCTGCTATTCCACTCCTGGGTATCTTTCCAGGGGACTTAGAATCAGCACATTACAGCGACACAGCAATATCCATGTTCATAGCAGCACAATTTACTATTGCTAGGCTATGGAAACAACCCGATGTCCCTCCCTGGAAGAATGGATCCAAAAACTGTGGTACATTTATACCATGGAATATTACACAGCAATTAGAAACAATGATATTGCAGCCTTCGAAGGTAAATGGATGGCTATGGAAGAGATCATGATGAGTAAAATCAGCTTAACCCAGAGATCTAAGGGTTGATTGTCACCACTCATCTGTGGAGGTTGGGACTAGACCCTGGACAATGAGAAAGTTGGTCTAGTAGCATGAGTTAAATCCAGATAAGATGTAATGCTTTACAATCTAATACTTCTTTTAGAGTTATAGTGGGAAAGGGAAGGGAGGGATAAGGGAGGGTAATTGGGGGGGCACTCCTGGGGATAAATGCAATATCCAGAATATATACACATTTTATATTATTTTGTTAAAATCTTGTAAGGTTGCTCAAAAATAAAATAAAATAAAAACCTCCTGGAAAGCAAAGGAAACAATCAACTGAGTAAAAAGATAATTTAAAAGCAGAGCAGAAGATTTTTGCAAACTATGTATGTGACAAGGGGTTAATATTCATATTAATGTGACTCAGGAATCTCAATAGCAATACAGTGAAATAATCTGATTTTTAACAATGGGTGATAAACCTAAACAGACATTTCTCAAAAGAAGATACACAAATGGACAGCTGGTGGTATGTCAGAACATGACATATCATTGAAGTGTAAATCAAATCTACAATAAGGTATCACCACAATTTAGTTTTAATGACTTTTACAAGACATACAATATAACATTATTATTAATATTTTTATTTTAATTATTACATTATCATTAATAATATTAATAATAATAATAAATGGTGGTGAACAAATAAAGGTAACCCTTATATCTTGGTGGGAATGACAATTAGAATATTAATGGTGGAAATTAGCATGCAGGGTCCACAAAAATTAAAAATGGAACTTTCATATGATCCAGAAGTCCCAATATTCAGTGTGCATAAAAGCAAAGTTATCAATATGTTGGAGACACATCTATATGCTCATATTTACTGTAGCACTATTCACAATAATCCAGAAATTGATACAGATTAGTGTCTGTCAAATGATGAATGGATAAAGAAAATATGGTGTCTGTACACAGTAGAATATAATTGAGCTACAAAAAGAATGAAATGAAATCCTGCCACTTGTGACAGCACGGACGAATCTGGAATTCATTATGACAGGGAAATAAGCCAGACACAGAAAGAGAAAGATTGCATGATCTCAGTTATGTGTGGAATCTAAACATTTGATCTGATAGAAGTAGAAAAGAGGTTTGGTATAGCAGGGTGGAGGAGGGATAGGGAAAGTTTTACAATGGGTACTAAGTTATAGTTAGGTGTCAATAGTGCTATTTTTCTGTTTTTTTTATACACTAGAGTGTATAAATTATGATACTATTCTGCAAACAAAAAAGAATGATTCTAAATGTTTTCACCACAAAGAATGATAAATGTTTGGGTAGATAGATCAGCTTACTTAAACTGAACAGTCCATAATGTATCTTCATATGCTGAAACATCACATGGTTCCTCAAAAATATATCCTATTTTTATGTGTTGCTTAAAAAAATTAAAGAAAAAAAAAAGAAAAACAAACTGAACCCTAAGGTAATTATCTTAATTCTTTACCTTAAGAAGTGACTTGTTTTGTTTGTTCAATGGCTTAAAATTTTCTCTATCCTTGGAGTTTAACAAAGCAAATGAAATATTTTTCAAAATGAAATAAAAAGCCTAAAACAAACTTCAATGCCCCTCAAGTCAGCAAGTATCCCACGTGTTGTTTCCAATGGCTTCGTTATTGTCCAGGCAAATATAACTTCCAAATTTTGTTGTTAATATTCATTTCATCTACAGGTTATTTAGGAATGCATTACCTAATTTTCAAAGTTTAACTTATATTCTTTTATTTTTAGCTTTAACTTAACAGACGATCTAACTTGTAATTTTTCTTGTGACATTTTCTCATGCATCTAGAATGAATGAACAACTGGACGCTGTTTCAGATATTATCTTTCCTTAATTACTTCAAAACTTTTTCTACTGATCCAAAAATACATATAAAATTCTCCCACTATTACTGTGGATATGTATATTTCTCCCTTTTCTGTTGCTCTATTTTTATGCAACACTGGGATCAAATGCTTCACATGCTAGAAAAGCACTGTGCCACTAAGCTACACCCCAGCCCAGAATCTGCACATTTTTTATAATTGTTTCATAATCATGTTATAGGACACATACAAAATTAAAATGATGATTTCTTTCTTGCAAACTGACTCTTTTATTATGAAATTTTCCCATTAGTTTTTGAAATTCTTGGTGTCAGAAGACAGTGTGTAGTTCTATATTCATTCAGCTATACTAGTTATCCTTTGCTTGTGTCTGCATGATGAAGTTTCTATTTGCATTCTTTCACTTCTGTATCTTTATGCTTTGTCATCAATGTCCTACACAGATTAATTTTCTTTTTGGCATTTTGTTTGGAATATTTATATTTAATGCATATTTTATATGTAATATTATGAAAAAATACATTATTAAAAGACTTGTTTACATCAGGCAGTTGAATCTTAAACTTTGTTTAATAGTGCACACACTGCTCTCATTTGCATGTAATATTATTAATGATGCGACAAAGTGAACAAAGGCAAAAGGAGCAAAACCGAAAGAGGAAACATTGGTCATGGGAAGCTGTGCATGCTTCCAGAATGTTCAAAAGAATCTACTATAAACTACTGGATGAAATGAATGAATTGAGGAAGGTTATGGTATATAGATCTTTATAAAAAAGATCTTTATAAAAGTCTAATTTTATGTATACATAAATCATAAAACCATGGTAAGTGAATTTTAAATTACATTTAAAATATCAAAATATGCAGAAGTAAGTATAAGAAAATTAGCATAAGACATCAATAAAGCATCATTTAGAGAAGATAATGAAAAGTAAAATAAATAATGATATGCAAGTTAACAGAAAGTTTTGATAAAGAGAACAGAACAACCATACGAGCCAGCTATCCCAATTCTGGGTATTTTCCCAGGAGAAATAAAATCAGTATATTACAGTGACACAACTACATCAATGTTTATATCACCACAATTCACAATAGCAAAATTATCAAATCAACCCAGACGACCTTCACTGTATGAATGGATCCATCAACTGTGATACACACACACACACACACACACATGCACGCACGCACGCACGCACGCACATACATATACAATAGAGTTCTACCCGGCTATTAAAAAAAAAATTATGATTTTTGCGGGAAAATGGATGGAAATGGAAAAAGTTATGCTGAATGAAATAAGCCAAACTCAGAGACTGGAAGGTCGATTGTTGTCTCTCATATGTGGAAATTAGAATACAGCTAAGGACAGAGTGAAAGATCATCAATTTTATATAATAAACTCACCAAAGTCAGAACGGTGCTTGATTTGGGATAATTCTAGTTATGAATCAGGGGGGTAAGGTGGATGAGGATATGAGGGATGGGGGATGAGGATGGGGAGGGAAAAAGTGCCTATAAATACTGTATGGCACATTTTATTCCCCTCAGAAGCTTAGTAATACACAGGCATTTAACACTAGAAAATTCAAAAAATATTTTATATATATATATATATATATATATATATATATTTGTTAATATCTGCAATTGGGAGGAATGCAGTGGAGGTAAGAGACCAGGAGTGTTCTGGGGGTGGCATCCTGTGTAAGGGTTGAGTTCAAGTTACATTGTCATGTGTGAATGTTTAATTGTATAAAATGAATCCCTCCACTGTGTAAGACTATGGTGAACCGATAAAATATGTATGTATATATGTGTAAATACATATATATATAGATAGATATAAATAATTTTGATAAAGATATCGGTTCTTTAAAAATTCCTGCTATAGTTCTATAGATTTAAATTTCTTATAAAGTGTTTTATTGCAACTAAAATTTGACAAGATGTTTTCCAGATATATGTTGAAGTTCAAAGAACTGAGAAAAACAAACTGGATGACTGAGCTTGCTGAAGTTAGGACTTAAAGTCATAATAACTAAGACAATGTGTATAAAAATAAATAAACTATCCAAGAGAAAGAAAAAAGTGGGGGAGGAAGCAGGGACAGGAAAGGAGTACAGGAAGAGTACAGGAAAGGAGTCACTGATATGCATAGATCTTTAAGGTTCATGCAATGATATAAAACAATATTTTTTCTGTATATGTTCTGTAACATTGTGATATAAAAGCCAGAAGAAGGAATATCTTTAATCTTTTCTTCACATCATAGACAAAGATATCCCTTTATGTGTAATTGTCCCAAAACTGAAATGTTAAGCAAGAAATGATTTATAAAACTGCATACTGAGGTAAGCAAAAGTTTTATTAAAGGGTACATAAAAAGCACTAATAATATTGTATACTCAGAACGTAAAACAAGAATTTACATACATCAAGAAAAAGCAGATAACCCATAATTTAAAAGGATACAATGTATGTAGTAACTCCAAATGTAAGATAACAAAATAGCCCATAAATGCTTTTCAAATATGCTTGATGTTACCTGAAAAATGCACCTTAGTGCCCAATGTTATACATCAAACAAACTTTTGTCAATGAAACAAAACTAAAAAATAAACAGAAAATATCTAGTATTCTTTAGGAGTGGAGTAACATGAATCTCATAAACTTTATACTTTATTTTTTGTGGTGCTGGGATAGAACCCTTAGGGCTCAGGCACACTAAGAAAGCATTCTACCACTGAGCTGCATCTCCACCCTTACTTTGCACTTAAAAATGTTTTGTTTTGTTTTAAAAGAGAGAAGGATAGTGACAGAGAGAGAGAAAGAGAGAGAGAGAGAGAGAGAGAGAGAGAGAATCAATTTTTATATAGTTTTTCATGTGGCTTTCGTTGCCCTGACGTTTTGTTGTATATGTGGTACTGGGGTTTGAATCCGTGTGTTTGCGCATGCTAGGAAAGCACTGTAACAACTGATGGACCACTCCAGCCCCTTAAAAATGGTTTTGATATCTAATAAAACCATCATGAACATATTCTATGTGTATAAACAACAGGTATATACCCAAAGCAGGAAATATATCTAAAAGAAGTCTGAACATATATTCACTAAAGAACATGTAAAATAATGTTTATAACAGTTTTGTTATAAGTCTGGAAACAATAGAAATACAAATAGCCATTCACAGAATGATGGACAAATTATAATACATTCCAGCAATAGGTTACCAAAGAGTAACCTATACCAAAGAGGATTTAACTATAAGTACATTCTATATTGTGGCAGCATAGAAATTTCTGCTTCTCTATTTACTAGCCAGACTTTTGTCATTTCATATCTATCTTCAGGAATGAAGTTATATAATCAGGGAAATAAACATTTGCCAAGAAGCTAAGAAAAGGTAAATTTATCTAAATTCAAAAAGTCAGAAAATACTGCAAAATGTGAATAACTCCAAACATAATAAGTATACTTTACTCAAGAGTTCAGAAATCTTTTTTTTAAGAGAGAGGAACAGAGAGAAAGAGAGAGAAAATCAATTTTATTTAGTTTTTCATGTAGCTTTCGTTGCTCAGACACTTCATTGTACACCTGGTGCTGGAGTTTGAACCGGTTTCCTTGTTCATGCCAGGCAAGCACCGCTCAAGCCATGGTTCCAGCTCGAGTTCAGAAATCTTGACAGAATATAATTTTTAAATAGCTAGCGATGGTTATGTGTGTAGCACTGTGGAAGTGCACTTGATTAGCATGTATAAGGCCCTGAGTTCCATCCCTACCACAACAAAATGAATAAACAAATAGCTACAAAATGTATGTTAATATTATGTCTTTATTTTTTTAAAAATTTTACTTGTCAATGTAAATTTCCATATAATATTTTTATTTTGCTTTTTTCATGATTTTGCACTGGATAGTGATAGGGTCATGAAAATGAGGAATAGTTGAAATAAGTTTATCACAACTGCACATAGGTATTTGAAAAGATGACTTGTAAGAGTCAGGTCAACTTTGACCTCTTGTAGCTGGCTTTGTAGGCTCAATGCTATGAAATGATTCTTACTGACTCCAGTAAGATATTAAATATTCTATAAACTGCATTTCCAACGAATTCTGCAAGGCAGATGAGTGGAATATAAGCTTTGTAGAAAATTTTTGGTGTCTCTAAAGGTTTTTCCAGTCTAGTGAATATCTTAGAGATTGATTATTTACTGCTGACTACCAGTAGAGAGTTTATGGACTGTTTATTTATTTCAAGATGGCATAAATTTTGCCAGCCACAAAGTTTCCTACAGAATGTCTCCTCAAGGAAAGATGCATCAGCATCTTAGTAGTGATTACTCAACAAGGTTCAGGCTTTTGTATGTAGTAGATTTTGAGACTACATCACAGAAGCTGTTATAGATGCTCTTAGGCTTATGATGGGGTTAAGTCTCAGTAAACCCTCTGTGAGTTAAAATTACCCAGTCAAAATTCATTTCATACCTCTAAACTTGCATGTCTCAGAGCTTAGCAACAGCGAGTACTGTAGTATCTAACTGTTTACCTGACTAACTGGGAGCTGAGATTTACTCTTGTCACTCAGAATTACCAGGCAGCAATGCAACACATTCTGTTATCCAGCGAAGAGATCAAAATTCAAAATCTGAAGCATGCATTTACTGAATGTGTTTTGCTTTCACACAAAATTTTTAGAAAATTTGAATATTGTTCAGTTGAGCAATCATAAGTCAGGGACTGTGCGGCCTAAGTAGGGCCATTATCATATTTTTATTTATTTAAAGAAAGAAAATAGATTCTACATATCACAATCCTTTTAATGCATGTGAAAGCAGGGCGTGTGTTCTGATATTGTTCATATTGCTTTGTTATGTTAAACTTACTGCTATTGAGTCAAACATTCTGCATGATTCTTAAAATATAAAAGGAATGGGAAATTTTACAAATATGTTTTACAAATCTAAGAAAATTCCTTGCTTACACATATAATTAGATACATATTGTGTTCACCATTGTGATGGATGCTGGATACAGAGATATAAAAATGCATGACATATGCAAAAAGCATAAAAGCAAGAGCAGAGTCTTGTTTAAAGAAAATAATGAACTGTGGACACAAATTCAATATCAATAGAGCAAACTAAAGGTTAAATTTAAGTGTGAACAACAATGTGCTATTAGAACATCCTGAACCATGGCTTCCGCCTGGTTGCTGGGAATGGAAAGTCTGAAGGAAAGGAATGAGCAAAATATTTGAGGTCAGGTGTTTTTATCTTTGTGGTGATGTAATTTGATGTGAGACCTGAAGGATAAATAAGAATAAACATAATAGTTATAGAAAGAAGGATACGCTTTTAACTTAATAGTGAGTCTGTGATCTTTATCCACCAATAGCCACACAAAAATACTTTTAAATTGCTTTGTCGTAAATCCACAGGACAGTAGTTACTGGCACAATGGTGTGTTACTGACAAATAAAACCATTTGCTTTTGATGTGGCAGAAGGTTCACTGTAACCAAAACTTCATCTCCCATGATTATTTTAAATTATTTTTTCCTATGATGGACTGTTTTTTGTTGAGTTAGCAATTATGGTTTTATTTTTTGGTCTTAGAACGCTAACAGGGTTGTAATATCTCCTATAGCACATTTCAATTATATTTTTTTCTATTCTTAAAAATGATTTTTGAATTTTCATAGGGAACTGACAAAAACATGCAAATCATGGAATTAGAAAATTATAAATATGTCACATAATGACTACCATAATTGAGCATTTTCTACACGGCAAGCACGTTGCCAATTACTTCTCAATTGCCTACTTTTATCTCAATATCCCAGTGAGATTCATAACATTTTTAAACAAGAAGCACAAGTCATATGAAAAAAGAATTAGAAAGTAGGTGAGGAACAGATGATATTTCACCCTGTGATCACAAGCAATATAAGGCAGTTGAGTTAAACAGAGAGTGTTTATCTGAGTACAGGGATGGGCAAGAGATTCATTTTAGGTTGGAAAACATCCTGTATTAATACTTCAGACTTGCAGCAGCACAGATGGTTTTGAATACTTCAAGCATGGACAAGTAGGTTTTGAATACTTCAAGCATGGACAAATATTCTACATAAAGTAAGTTCATTTATAAATTGAAGAGTTATAAAAATCACCATGATACTTGGAACTGTTGGAACTGCATAGTTTTTTTTTTTATTTTTTATTTTACAGGCTGATAATGAAGGGCAGGTAATAAGAAAGAAGTTGAAAAAAATGTATCAAGTTTGAATTTTTATCTTACAAAAACAAAAACAAAAAACCCCATAATGTGCCAGATGAAAAATAAATAAAATTGATTCTCTCTTTCTCTCCCTCTCACTCTCTCCCCTCTCTGAAAAAAATTTTAGAAAAGTGAATTCTATCTTGTAGGTGTAGAAGCTCCCATTTTGGAAAAGTTAATTATCAAAATTAAATCATGAAATTTGACCAAATAATAAATATGAAAATTAATTATTTAAATTTGAGTCAATAAAATTAATGCCTAAAATATCTATAAAAGCAATTTTATTAGTTGTTACTTACAAGTACTTAAAACTATGAGTTAAAATTCTATAAATCTTCCTTTCTAAATTTTAAATTATGCATACACACACACACACACACACATGCATATGAGAGAGAGAGAAAAAAAGAGTAATTTTTATTTATTTTTTCATCTGGACTTTGTTTCTCTGACATATGTGGTGCTGGGGTTTGAACTCGGGTCCTCGTGCATGTCAGGCAAGCACTACAACTGCTTAGCCAATCCTCCAGCCTCTTCAAATATATTTTTAAGGTCCATGTAGAATATTTGAGAATTTTCTGACATTTCAGGTGGAAATATTTTATTTCTGGGAAACAGGTAGAAACAGAATTACTAGCAGTATAGTATCCCTAGGACTCATGAAAAAAAAAAATCATGAGCTCTTCCCCTAAACATAAAACTAAAAAGAAATTAATTAAACAACAACAACAACAACATACCAACAGAATTCTTGAGCAATTAGCAAAGAGAACAATTATGATTCATTATCAGATCATAGTAGGTATTTGCAATTCCTGGATGTTGGGAAAGATAAAGTATTTGTCTCCTCTGAATTATAACACTATTCCATGTTTTTTTACATTTCCAGTTATTTTTGGCATTTGCTTCAACTATAAATCTCCCCAGCAGGACTTCAGTTTCATGCTGTGTCTCCCTATTCTTTGCCACTCCTGGGGTTTCTCAGCACACATTTGTATGCTGAAGCTTTCTTATTCTTCAGTAAACAAGTTGGTGATCTGTCAATCCGTCAATATTTCTCAAATATGTAACTAGAAAACTACCCTTTTTCAAGAAATTTATTTATTTTTAATGTATTAACTCACTTTTACACATAGAACATTGATAAGTGAAAATACATTAATCTTCACACTGTTTTGATGACCCCTCTGTCTTTCTTTCTCTGAAGACAGTGTTTCTCATAAATGAAGTCAAATTGTTTATGAATGGTAACAAAAGTAAAATTTAAGTACATTATAAAAGCATCTGAGCAGGGTGCCATGGTGCACACCTGTAATCCCAGTGGTTCAGGGGGCCAAAGCATGAGGATCACAAGTTCAAAGCCAGTCTCAGCAACTTAGGGAGGCCCTAACCAAGTTTCCCAGAACTTGTCTTGAAATAAAAAATCTGGCAGGGAATGTTGCTCAGTGGTTAACCATTCCCAGGGTTAATCTCTAGTACTTGAAAAAAAAAATTCTGAATATTTGTAGCCAACAGAGACTGAAATGATCAACTATTAACTACAGACAAAGTATATCAATTTTAGTGTTTCCAAATATAACCAAGGATTCTTTCCTTAAAGACTAATAGTTAAGCGGCTGGAGCTGTGGCTTGGCGGTTCCTGTGCTTGCCTGGCATGTGCAAGTACATGGGTTCAAATCCCAGCACCCACATATACAACTAAGTGTCAGAGCAATGAAAACTATGTGAAAAACTCAATAAAAATTCTCTCTGTCTCTCTCTCTCTCACTGTACTTCTCTCTTTAAAAAAAGATAGTTAAAATAACATAGAGTGTTTTTTCATTGTAAAAACATGCAAAAATACCATGTATCTAGTACATTACTTTTCTATATCCCAAAGAACCATCATTTTTTTGTGATTGAAAAGGAATAACCATGTATAAGTTCTGTCAATATCATAAAATGTTAGGGTATAAATATATTAAATGGTTTTCACCATAGTCCATGTGACCAGAATAAAGATAAATCTTTCAAAATAGATTTTGCCATGTAGAAGCTTACTTGAATATACACCTATGCAATTCATTTGTTTTATGTTATTTTAATACAAAAAAGTAACTTCCAGACTTATAGACTTAAATCTTGACATTTTTGACTAACTTGTCAGCGTTGAAAATTCGTCTTCCTTTTACTTTTTATTTATGCATTTGAAGGACTGATGATCAAACCCAGGGCCTTTATACATGTGTGCAAGTGCTATAAAACTGAGGTAAGTTCCTAGTTCCATAGTGTTTGTGTGTTTGTTTGTGTGTGTGCGTGTGTATGTTTTTTACTGGGAATTGGACCTGGAGGCACTCTACCCCTAAGCTCCATCACTAGCCTTTTTATTTTTTTATTTTGATACAGGGTCTCACTAAACTCCCGGGCTGGCTTTGAGCTTTTAATCCTCCTCTCTCAGCTTCCCAGGTCGCTGAGATAACAGGCATATACCACCATGCCCAGTCCTATCATGTTTTAAATGTCAGAGGTTTTATGAAGCATTTTAAAATATTTTTCTTTAATATCAGAAAATAAATTATGATAAAAGATATCAATATCTATGTTTTAATCACTGGATTCAATTATGAATAATTACAACAAAACATTATGTAGTCTGATAACAGTATAAATCAGTATGCTTATGAATCATATAACAACAAATTTATCTTTTCGGTAGGGGTACAGTTGAAGTATTTTCAGGAGCAAACGGTAGGGAGTTATATTCTTTGCTTGTCCTAATTTATCAATCCTTGTTCATATTTAATGAAATTACTTATATTGACCCTTTTTACTATTTTTATTTAAATATAGATACTGTTTCAGTCATCTTTGTGTCACTGTGACCAAAAGACCTGAAAGGAACAATTTTAAGAAGGAAAAGTTTATTTAGTGCTATGGACTGAATCCAGGTCTAAGTCCTTAGACAGTTGGCTCCAATCCTGAGGACTCAAGATGAGGCAGAAAATCATGGAGGAAGAGTATGGTGGAAGAATTGGCTCAGGACCTGGCCACCAGGAAGCAGAGAAAGAAACTTCATCACAGACAAAATTTATAACCCCAAAGTCATGCCTCCAGGGACACACCACCTGCAATGACACTCTACCTGCTTATAGTAACCTCCCAGTTAATCCTTATAAGGATATTAACAAAGTGATTAGGTAAAACTCTCATAACCCAATCATTTCATCTCTAAACTTTCTTGCATTTTCTCACACTTGTATGAGACAATGTCTTGACTCATACAAACACCTCATGATTGGTGGGCCATTTATTGCTATTACTTTAAGAATATTCTATTTGAAAAATCCTAATTGTATAAACTCTCAGCCCAGATCTCCTTGAGGATTTTAGGCCACCAAGTTCTTTATGTGTAAGATCAATTACAGAAATCATGAAGGCTGAGCTACCCATTTCCTGAGAGAGGTTTTTAAGACTTAAGAACTCATTTATTTTTCAGTATAATATTGTATTGTGAAAAAAATTAACAAGCTGAGGGTTATTATATTAAATACTCTAAGGCAACATGACATTCCTAGAGCTTGAAATAGTAGGTTCAAAACATGTAGCTAAATGAGAAGTAATAATGGACTCTTTCCCCTGAGTTTTCAGTTTCCAATTTAATCGTTTCATGGAGAACACTGTAATACTACTAGCTAAACTTTGCTATTTGCCATTGTCTTTGATTTCAAAGAAGTAAAGAGGAATAAAGTGTAGATATACACTTATAAGTATGTAAAGTCATGTTTTATATTTGATAGCCATTTGTCATGTGTGTATAAAATAATATCTATATAAAAGAATAGTATTTTTGATAATAGTAGATTTACAACTTCAGAAAATCTTCTATTTCCCATTTTTGCTTATACAGCCATTTTTCCAAAAACTTGGTTAAATGGATCTAGTTATTTTTCTGGGTCACAAGTATAAATAATGAAAAATTAGGAACTGAAAGATTTGTCTATTAACTGTTAATACATTGCCCCTCCTCATGTTTATCTGACATCCATCCATCTGACATGAAGAACAGTGTTATGTATTAACTAACTTGTATTCATAACTGCTTAAATTATAACGATATAATGGTATCAAAGTACGATACTAAAATGTAGAGAGAATTTGAATAAATATTTATAATAAACATGTTATTAAATTAATATTGTTTGTCTAAAATTGGCAGGTGACAAAGAAAAATTAATTCAGTGAAGACAAATGTATTTGAAACTAAAACATTGGTGAAGGTGGTATGGAGGTATATTTTCAGGACACCTCCAGAAACGTATGTAGGATTTGGACTTGTTCCTTTGTTTTAAAGACTCATAGCTTAGGTGCATCAGGAATAAACTGAGATTATCTATGGTGAAAACTTATGTAAAGTAAATGAAGACTATGTAAAAATAACATAAGAAAACTTATGAGTACTTAGGTCAAATGGGATTTAACCATGTAATAGAGATTTTGAACTCTGCTTTCTGGGACACATCTCTGCAAAGCAGTTGGAAATGAAGTTAAAAATGGGTACATTACAGCTGGGTGTCGTGGTACACACTTGCATTCCCAGCAGAGGCTGATGCAAGAGGATTGTGATTTCAAAGCTAGTGAGGGCCTAAACAATTTAGTGAGACACTGTCTCAAAATAAAAAATAAAAAATAAAAAATAAAAGAAAAAGGAGCTTGGAATGTGGGTCAGTGGTTACAAGCAACTGGGTTCAATTCCTGGTGCCAAAAAAAGTGAGACTCCACTGTTAGAAAACCGTAAATGGAAACATTTGGCATAAAAGTGGGTTACTATGAAAGAAAGAAATCCATAGGGAAAGAAGAAAAAGTGATCAAGAATAAATTTTACGTATGATATAAAAAAGCTGAAGAGATGAAGATTCAAAAAGTAGTGAAGAATAACTAGGAAAGAACAACATTAGAGAACCCCAGGGAGAAGAGCAGTTCCTGCAAGTCCTTTTAACTATATCAAACTAGGCAGAGACCTGGAGAGCAAGAAAAAATTCAACGTTTGAGTATCATAAGAACACTGTAAACTTACTAAGAATATATATATATGAAGAAAATAATCAAGTGCAGCAGGACAGGAGATTAGGTGGATTAGAACAAGAGGTATGGAAATGGAAAATTATTGCTTATTCATTCAACTGAATCCAATGAAAAATAAAATAAAAAGATTCCAAAAGATGCCATGTGGGCTATAAGGAGGGAGGTTTGAGATATATAAGATTTCAATGCCCTTTATATGTAGAAAGTGTAAATGACAGGGTACTGTACCAAGAGACAGATTTTTAGAATATGAAAACCTTTCATTTGTATAATTTTCAGTAATAAAGAAATTTAAATACATTTATTTTCATATGCAGAAAAAAATTGAACACCAGATGGGGAAGAATGATAAATGTGAGGCTAGCCTTCTGAAACAACTTAAAGCATGTTAAAATCCCTCAAAATGGAAAGAAGAACAAGGTTACAATAAAGTTATAGTAACAGTAAATATAGAAATCACAGGTGAACCACAAAAGGAGGATCAGAGCAAGTTCTAGAATTAGGAGGTAATAATAATTAAGAATTTTTGTATGCATTTATATTATAAATTCATATACTAATCACTTTGAAAGCAAAAATCATTTTTTGTACATTTTTAAAGAGAAACTTCAGGCAGAAAGGGAGAGTTTAGATTGGAGCAGACACAATGCCATTCAGTGTACTTACCTAAAGTTATTATTATTGTGCTTTGAAGATCTGGAGGTTAAATTCAGGGTTTCACACATGCTAGGCATATGCTCTACAAATTAGTCCCTTACCTCATTTCTTTTTAAACATTCAATGTTCTGAAACTATTGCCAGGAAATGACAAGCTTAAAAAAAACCTGTAAATTAATAATTTAAAAAGTCATGCTGCTGCTACTGAACATATAATCCCTGCATCATGGGTGCTTATGAATAACTTAATTAGTGGAGATTTAAAATAACAATCTTTGGTTGATATTGTAGGCTTAAAGAGATATGGACTGAGAATTTTTAATTAGAACTATTTTTTTTTTGATAAAAGAGTGGTTTTAATGATTGAAAAGACACAACTTATTGATGTCGCATTGCACCTTTTCTTTGAAATTTGCATGAGTAAGGATTTTTGATTCTGACTTAAAGTAACCACAACTGTTCTCTCAACATTTCCCTTTCCTTTGGAATCTGGATTTTTTCTTCCCTTTGTTTTCATCCTCATCACAGACCCATGAATAATTTCACAAATAAGACACAAAAAATAAATACATTTTCATTCTCTTTATTTTTGAGATATCTAAAGTTCCAAATGGGAAAAAATGTAAAAGGATATACTTTAATTTGGAATCATTCCATAATGAACTTTGAAGTCTATTGTGGAGTTTAATGTTGTGTGTATGGGCGTGGGTGAGCACAATTCAGGTCTACACCCAGAGAAGATGTGGATGTCTGAAATCTTGCATCTGTTGTGCTTCCACATGCTTTGTACACAAACTCAGACAGGACTGCTGATGAATAAGTGGCCACTTGGAACATAGACAGTCATTCTAGGGAAGCCAGCTTAACAAGAATCAGCACTCGGCAAGTGGCAGATAACTACTGATAACTTGAGTAAATCCAGACAAAATCAGCTGAACCTGTACCAGATCATCAGCACCACCCACCTTAGAACAACCTAAATTGCTGACCAACAGAATGTGAGCTAAATAAGTAACTATTATTTAATGCTCTTGGATTTTTGGTGACTTATTGCACATTAACACTAATTAAGGTGCAATCTTGTGATCTTGGAACAGGAAGGGGGCAATGTCAGAGATTACAATTTGACTGAGGAGCAGAAAGTAATAAAGGTCAAGTATCCTCCAATCAATTGGCACAATGAATACTTGGACCATACAGCAGCTGTACAGTTACATGCACGGGGAGAATCTCTGAAGGAAGCATATGAGCAGTGTTCAATGGCCATGCTTGGTTACATGACAGATACTGGGACTGTGGAGCTCCTCCAAACAATAGAAGTGAAACCCACGAAGATGGTTTACAATCTCTTCTGTTTCACTTTTTGGATGAATGGCTTTATAAGTTTGGTGCTGATGAATTCTTCATACCCTGGGAAGTGAAAGTACTTAATATTGATCGGAGAAATTTTAAATTATGGTCCATTGGGTGGGGAGAAGAATTTTCATTGTCCAAACACCCTTAGGGCACAGAAATCAAAGCAATAACATTCAGCAATGCAGGTCTATAATGAAGAGAAGCCAGAAGTTTTTGTGATTATTCACATTTAAGACATGCCGCCCCCCCAAAAAAAAAATAAGAAAAGAAAGAGAGAAAGGAAATGAAAGAAGAATGGACTCCTTTGAAGAACTTTTTTTTCAAAATTCCTCCTTTTGATAAGATTGGTGATTTGATTTCTCTGGTATCTTGATAAATGAAAATTTATACAACAGAGAATTTTAACTTAAAGTCTGACTTTCAGAATGGAAAATCAGAGCATTGCCTTAGTCAGTGTTCCCCACATCAAACTTTAAAGAAATCTTCAGTGCTCGAGGGCAATTTTATTCCCTCATTTGTTAATTCCCTACCGTGGCAGCAAGTACTCCAGACTCTTCTAATGGAACAAGAGTCCTCCAGCTTGATCCCAGCAGGGATTACTGGTGTAAGTAGCAGTTATGACAACCCAGTTAAAAAAAAAAAAAGAATAATTTGGGAAAATAACATTTCTACACCTGCAATCATGCTTTCCTTTTGAATTGGCTAAGACATATTTTCTCTACGTACCTAAGGGGAGGTCATGTTTTAAATTGCTATGTGACAGCTATTCTGTATTCCAGTTGAGTTTCTTATAAGAATTGACCAGAAGGAAAAAAAGAAAAGAAAACTAACTGAATAAAAGTGTACTCAAAAAAGTAATTTTAAAAATCTCACAAAAATTAATTTTAAATATATTTTAATACAACATAAAAATCCTTATTATAAAAATATATTTGATTCTTACATTTAAATGTTAGCATAATTCTTTTCTGATAAAAATGAACAGGAATGCGTATCCTAAGTGAGTGGGAGTAAAAAGTAGAAATACAAGAAATTTGATGAGTTAGGATAGTTAGGAATTAGAATATAATCATATACTCTAGTTTGCTTACAGCAGACAGTTTATATCTGTAATACCCATTTTCTAGCCATGTTGCCATTTGTCCCACTCACTTATTTCTTGGTTGTGTCTCAAATTCTAAGAAGTTATACATGGTCACTCTAGAACCTGGGAACATGGCAGCTTGAGCATAATAAAACCAAGTCAAAGAATGCATGAGTAGCTTTCCCTAGATCCAAGGTATCTAGTTACAATTCAGATTTGGATGGTAACAAATCCATTCAACAACAAAGATCCATTTCTAATTTCATGAATTTCTCTTGCTTTATAAGCAAATAAATAATCTGTAACCATAATTTTATTGAATGATTTATTTAAAATATTCCAAAAATATTTGAGGGAATTTTATGTATTTCCTATCATACGTTGGCTGCTTAGTTTCAATAATCTTATGATATGTAAATATTAGCAAAGGTAATAGAATTTCACAGATAATTTTCTGTACAGAATTAGCAATATAGAATCCACTGTTCTTTTATGAACTACTGTTATTATAAAATTACATTTGAATTGAAATTTTAAACGTAAAGATTTTCAGAATTGCTCAAAATTTCAGGTGATGAGAAGTTTGATAAGTTAATCACCTTAATCTTCAAAACTCATTTAAAAAAGTCTGTTTATGGAAGTGACAAATTTCTTTAACTTCCACATTCAAATGGCTTATTCTAGAGGAACTGAAAATGAAACAGTGAACGTACATATGGATAATTACTTATAGAAATAAAAATATTTTGCTATATAAACTATTCTCTATCATTTTTGTAGCTATAGCAATGCATGTTAAGTAAATTGAATAGAGCTATTTAAAAGTATTTGATGTTTTTAAAGGAATAAATATATCAGTTTTGTTTTGAGTCAATAGTACTGATAATTTGTAAATAAAAGTATTTCTGAAATAAGCAAGTGATAAAATAAATTGGAGTTTTTTTATAAATAACATAAGTAATATAAGTTGCAGTTATTTTTCATTTTATGAACTTCAATTTTTGAGATAACAAAGAAATATTAAACATCAGTATTTAGTAGAATTGGATTATAGGAAAAATAAGAAAAAATTGAAAAGTGTTTTTTTTTCTTTATCACACATTCCCATGCTATCTCTGCATTTTAGCCTTTATTACTCAAACCCATCATATTCATTTCTAAAACTGGGATTAATTACATATGCCTCAAGCATTTTTTTCCTATCCTTGCTGCTCATCTCCCAAATCCTGAAATTTTTGGTTTGTTTTTGTTGCTTAATACTGCCATTTAAATATCTAGTAGAAACAATTGTAGATTGTTTCTACAATCACTGTTACTTTCTCAAAAAGCCATTAACAGCTCCCAGCTGTATTTTAATTCTCACCATTGTATCCCCATATTTTCTCTACCCTCAGAACTTTCTGATATGTAAACACCATAACTTTCCAAAATGTAAATATTACTATAATCAACTTTGTGTTCGTATTAATGTTTTCCAAACTCTATTTCCCAAACCATCTACTTCAGAATCACCTGGAAAGTTTAATATTTTTAAGTATTAGTACTCATGGTTTTGTTAGGATTTACTCCACACCTCATGATTTCAAATTCTCTGGAGAAATTTTAAATTACCCCAATCAGTTTTTTAATGTATTTCAATGGTACATGATGTTTACATAGACAGAAGAAAGTATCAATTTTAAATGAACCAAAGCCTATTTTGTCATTCTTTTTTTTAATTTCGTCATACTTGATATAAAGTAAATATAGTTAGACTAAATAATGGCACCAACCCACAAACTATATCCATGGCCAACTTTGAGGAACCTGTAAATCTTACCTTATATGATAAAAGGGACTTAATAGATGTGATTAAGTTAAAATCTTAGCCCAGCAATTCCTCTTCTGGGTTTTAAACTCTAAAAATGAACTAAAAACCTCTTAAAGATATTTTCACTCCATATTCATAGCATAATTATGCACATTAGCCAAGATATGAAAATGACCCAGCAGTCAGTCACTGGATGAATGGATAAAGGAACAGTGGTATATATACATATACACACAAGTATACACATGCATGCGTATGTATATAAAAGAATATAATATTCAGACTTAAGAAAGGAGGCAACGATGCCATTTTCCACATCATGGACAGGCTTGAAGGACATTATGGTAAGAAAAATGAGTTAGACACAGAAAGAAAAATATTGCGAGATCTATTTATATATGGATTTTTTAAAATGTTTAATTAATAGAGATTGATAATAAAACAGCAGTTACTAGGACCTAGATCTGGGTGGGTAGCAGACATTTGGAAGCATAGATCAACGATTTACAAATTAGCAAATATATCTAATGTACTGCAGAAGGATTATAGTTAACAATAGTGCCCTATAGTAAGAAGTTTCTTAAATGAGTAGATTTTACCTGTTCTTCTCATATCGGAGGGAAATGAGTAGTTGTATGATTATGTATAGATCAATTTGTTCCACACCATTTTCTTTCATATGCTCATACACACACACACACAGCATCACATTGTGTACTTCAAACAAGCATAGTATTTTAAAAAAATATTTGACATAAGAAAATTATCCTCTACACACTTGGTGTAATACCAACATTTGTTGTAAGTGGAGGCAGGATGAGCTGGTCAGAGGAGAATGCAATGTGATGGCACAGAAGAGGTTAGAGTGAGAAGCCATTACTGGCTTTGAAGATGAAGAGGATACAAAATTTTAGGTGTTGAAGTTAGAAAAGGAAAGAAATGATTTTCTCCAAATGCTCAAGATGGATCCAGCTCTTCCGACATGTTGAATTTAGCCAGGTGAAGATGATTTTGAACTTCTGAGCTCCGGAACAGTAAGAGAATAAATTTGTATTGTTTAAACTATGTTTGAACTCATTTATTAACAGTGGTAAGAAAGTAATATATCTTGTTTGTCTTCATTGCTCTTTTGTTAGGATTCCTGTGTTTACTCCTGCTCTTCCTTTCTCCTGACTATTTCATACTCTTTCCATTAAGATTAAAATCTCTCTGCTTTCCAGGACTCACCTTAGACTTCACCTAGAAGCGATCTCTATGTTTTCTAGATGGAATCTAGAAAATTTTTCCTCAGGCGTATTGTAAAATAACTAACCAGAACATATTGGTTTTCAAAATTTTCATGTTCTTTTTGGTGAACTGAGTAAGCATATTTCAACTACATATCTGATAAAGGTACAATTTTATTTTAGGAAAAATATAGAGAAATTGTTAAAAATATATTCTTGTAAGTTTTGTATATTCATAAATACATACACAGATACCTCACTTGAGCCAAATGTAGAAATATAATGTAAAAATTTTCAGCTAATCATCATTACCTAATCAGTCAGCTCAAAATTTGAATCATCAATTATGCTAAATGGAAGCATAGGTCTAAATCATCTTTAGTAGAGTTCTGAGTCAAATATTTGCAAATTATGATGCTATATATTTTTAAATCAACTGCTTGATGATTCTGGATTAAATTATATAAAATGATTTGAAATAAAATTATAAGCAATATGACAATCCTCTGCATAGGTATTTTACTATTTTGTTTATATGGCACTAAATTCAGTATAAATTAAATATTGTACATTCTAGTAGATCATAGATCATATATATTGTATAGATCTTGATTATAAATTCAGTGAGAATGTTATTTGATAATATTGGTTATGGAATGTCAAGATCAGTAATAGCGTAACCCACTCTCTATATTGATTTTATAATCAAGTTCTTCTGAAAGTATCTAGGAGTATGTGCTTAAATACGTAAACACTAGCACTCCTTAATTCAGATAAGGGGAAAATGTATCAAGAAGAAAAGAGAGATTGTGCTGTTGTTTTTAGTGTAGAGTTGTTACCTGTGCATACATGTGCACACTTCTGCATATGTGAACTCTCTGAATTACTAAGGACTAAAGCGTACAATCTAATATGCTATCATTAACCTCATATGGTAGGCTTTCCTAAAGGTGTAAACATTATCTGTGAACATCTACCATATGCCAACCGTTATGTTAACTATTTTATGTGAACTATTTTATGTTAACTATTTTACATTAACTATGTCAATCCTTCATAATAAGTCTGTAATAGGTTGCCCAATGTCACACAGAGAAGACATGCAAGAACATATGGCCACATTTTTAGAGTTTATAATATTTATCATTATAAACTTGACTATTGCCTGCCAGTTCTCAAGTCAAATTCTGTGACATCTTTATTCTTCAGTTGGGATGAAATGAAGTCCTCTGGCAGGCCCTGCACATACTGCTCTATTCCTGTGCTCAAGTCATTGAAATTGTGTATCTGTCAGAAATTTCACAGAAATTAACTAAATGGCTATTTTCTAAAAAAAGAAAAATAAATGTATACACAAGTGTGTATAAATATGCATATGTATATACATGAAGAAAACTAACTTACAGATTATTCATGATGATACTTTTAGTTGGTTCCATAAAATAAATACCTAATAGTATTTTTATAAATTAGCAACTTATAAAAGCACCAGTTTTGAAGCACTCTTTCTGAATATGTGACAATGTTAATAGAACTGAAACTATAGGTAGAACTGAACCACATAATTTATTGCTTTTTTTCATCTTAACGTAGGACATATCACACACTGCAGCCATAACTTTTGCAGTTTAAGGTTTGACAGCAAAACTAACATAAATTTCTTTTCTTTCTTTCTCACAATTCAAAGGACAGAAGATTTGTTATTACCATAGATCTTAGCAACCTCAGGCCATAATTTTTATTTATTGCCTTATTAAGTTGAGAATATTTAGTCTTTCACTTAAAGGGAGGACTTTAGGTTTCTCTTGGGTAAATCAGAATCACCAGCATCACCACCTTGCACACTGGGGCTATTTTAAGTAAAATACAGGTTATTTGAAAGCAAACGTGGTGATACCACACAGTTGACTCTACAACCACAGTGGCTGCTAAATGACTAATGGGCAGATAGTACATTCAGTGCAGATAAGCTGCTCGAAGGGGGTCGTTCATATCCTGAGCGGAGTAGAATGGGATACGGGAAGATTTTACTCTACTTTAGAATGACATGTAAGTTAAGATTTACGAATTATATATTTCTAGAATTTTTCTATTAAATATTTTTGTACCACAGTTGACACTAGATAACTGTAAATATAGAAAATAAAGAAGGTTAATGCATTAATAATTGATGCTATATTCATTGTTATCAATAATTGTGATTAGATTTATAACTAAGAGTTTTCATTTGTTGCTGTAAGGGATATCTTTATTTCTCCAGCTGGCAATGCAATTTTCACAGAGTATGTAGAAATTGCTTACTTTGCATGTATATTCAGGACCTGGTAATTCATTTTGCAAAACTGGACACATAATAATTTGATCTGATCATGGCTAGAGAAATGATACTAAATAAAAAATCTAAAAAATTTGACTTCAAGGACATTAGATAAAACCCTAAAATATGTTTAGTTCATGCTTGTGTTCTAGCAGTGTGCTTCTTGGAGGGAATCCAAGTATATTTATACAGAATCAAAAAATAAACAATTTTATGTACAGTTAATTTTCATCATTATCAGTAGTTCTGTTCTATAAAGTTTCCATTAGTACTGAATTCCAAAATACAGAATAATTGTTGCTAGGAGAAATGCAGGGTTATATTGCTACAAGCCCAGGTCATAACATTTTCTTCAGCCAATCAAAACATAATCTTACTTATATCTGTTTAAGATCATTTATTTAATATATATTGTTGGACTAGCTACATTGAATGCACGATCAACAGCATCATAACTGTAATAGCTGCCTATGGCTGCTATAACCAAATACCACCGGCTGGGTGGGTTTAAACAATACACATTTGTTTTGGGGGGCTAGAAGTGTATAAACGCAAGGCACTGACAATTTTAGTTTCTGCTGATGACTCTCTCCACAGACTAGTTAGTGTCTTCCTGTGTCCTGTCACGCTTGTGTGTGTGAGGACTGAAAACAAGAGCTCCCAAGTCTCTTCCTCTTCTCTAACAGGTGAGTGCCCCACCCTACAATCTCCTCTCACCTTAATTGTCTCTCTAAAAGTCTCATGGTCGCACGCAGTTGAGAGTTAAGGCTTCAAAATGTGAATGTGGAGGGAGGATTATATATTTTAGCTCATAACAAAAATGGAAGCAAGCTTCTCTAATTTCTGAGGCAAATCACAACACCCTGGTAATTAGGAACAGTAAATAACTTGGAGATACTTAAAGCAACAAGTTACCAAGAAAAAAATCACAAACATTTGGAAAAGATGGCATTCAATAGGTTGTGAAAGGGGTGTTTGTTTAGTGTGAGAACAGAAGCAAGAAGGCAGAGCCCTACTTCAGCCCTTGTGAAGCTGGATATGTGTGCCTTAGACCACGCTGAACCAATCTGCACATTCTGCAAAGGACCTCAAAGGTATCCTTAATGTTGAATTTGAGGTTGTAAATAAATTTTAGTGAGCAGGCAAATCCTCAAATTTGGAATCCATGAATAATAATGAGGACTGTATTATTTTTATTTTGTTATTTATTTACTCTG
Organism: Aplodontia rufa; assembly: GCA_004027875.1. Taxonomy (NCBI): domain Eukaryota; kingdom Metazoa; phylum Chordata; class Mammalia; order Rodentia; family Aplodontiidae; genus Aplodontia; species Aplodontia rufa. Next base: position 8,379 of record PVKS010022467.1, on the reverse strand, counting down.
ACTTCTACTTTCCATTATTTTCCTGTCTAGGGCAAAATTATGATGCTGTTTCTGAATCTCTCCAGATGCTGAAGAAAGGGCAGTTTAGGAATTCTTAAATCCAGGATTTGGGAATATTGTTGAATACTAGAGGTTAAATTTAGGACACATATTCTTATATTTAGCAATGCTAAGAAAGCATTTAAAACCATAGCAAATAATTCATGTCTTAGATTATTTAACTAATCATAGTAGCATCACCCGTGAAATAGATGATGGTGATACTTCATGGGAGATTAAAACAGAAATTATAAAAAAGTTTAACTTAGTGCTGTTTACCTACCAATTTATACAGACAGAGCAGAGATTCATTGATAATCTTTGTCTGGATGCACACTTCTATTTCCAGTAATCCATACATCATACTTTCAATGGTCTATAGGAATAATTTATGTAAAAATACAATAATTGTATTTAATTAAGCCTTCAAAGGGAGCTAGCAAATTAAATTTGAAAACTTACTCTTGAAAAGAAAGAAGATTTAAGAAGCTGATATAGTCACTAATGATTAAAAATATAACACATAATTAGAGATTCCAAAAACTGGTTTAAGTTATGCCTTTAGGGGCAGGGAATAATCAAAATAAGCCTTTTTCAGATTCTGAAATTTAAGTCTACACCTTTCTGGTCTGTACTCTTGACTCAACCTCTCCATATGTTGCTGTTTGAAAAGCACTTTTTACATTAGAATATTGATCATGGTATCTTAGACACTTACCTCTCACTTCTCAGTATTGGAATCAACTTGGATTGTGTTTCCACTTGTTTTATTTACTATAAAACTGTAAAGGTAAAAAAAGACTAAGGAATTATTTCTTGCATTTCTTTAGCAACAGAGAAAACTGTTCATAGCAGTGTAAAATTTGTAGAAGTTTTAAGTACTTTGGTTGCCTTATGTCTCTAAGAATGTTTACTGCATCCTATGGGAATAGAGATGGAGCTAGACCTTTTTTGTGCCTTCTTACACATAATGAGCAAATGATTATATACCAACTTATATTTTGGTGAAACTGTGTAAAACTCCTGAATCTTATTGCAACAAGGGAGAATCATAAAAGAAAAACGATAATTATAATTGAGTGAACAGGTATAAAAAAATATAAAAGTTCAAAGAAAAGCAGTTCATTCCTTCCAATATTTGGGGAATCACTGAAAAGAAACTAGACCCAAATTGGGATCATAAACAAAATCCAGATGTAGGGTAAAGTATAGATAGGATCAAACTGATATAGTCAATGAAGGTGATAATCCTTAAGACAATTTCTTAGTTTTAGAACAATGGACACTATGATTGAAAGATGGCAGTAGATTTTTTTAGGCAGTGACACACTGCAAAGTAATTCCATACTTGGTCTTTAATATGCTGTCATTTTCTTCCTAGGTTTGGATGATAAGCAACTTGAAATTTTATCCCAGTATTACTATTATGGCGTTGGAAAAAAATTTGACTCCAAATAACTCAAAACACAATTTTGAAGCATAGAAAAGTAATTAAATTTATGAATTTATAATATAAAATATATGGACCAAGTACAATAAAATGCATACAATTTTATACAAACCAAGAAACACAAAATCAGAAAGTAAGGGCCAAATAGATTGTTGGATTCCAAATGCATTTTCTTATGTTTGTAATAAGCTAATAAAATGAGCCAGCTGCTTCTGTTCCTTTCAGTGATATGGATAATGTTCCTAAAAACCTTATAACAATTTTTTTGCTCTATAAAGTCCTTTCTCTTTCTCTCTCTCTTTTGGATTTTTTTATTGTTGCAAAATAATTGAACAGAATGGTGGATTTCAATTTGGCATACTGTGCATACACACAACACAATCAATTTCACTCCACAATACCTCCCATTACACTCCTCTCCTCTTCCCCCAAACCTCCTACCTTTCCCTTCATAATCTCCCAACTGTTTCCATGATGTTCTTTTTTTCTTCTTTTTTCCTTATAGCTTCTGTATATGAAAGAAAAATGATGCTGAGTCTGCTCATTTCACTTACCATGATGCTCTCTGTTCCCACCCAATTTCTTGAAAATGACATAATTTCAGTTTTTATATGGCTGAATAAAACTATTGTGTATAGGTATAATAATTTCTTTATTCAGTCATCTGGTGATGGAAACCTATGCTGATTCCAATAGTGTTGCAATAAACATGGTATTCATGCATTGCTCAGCCACGTTTACTTTAATTCTTTTTGATAAATACTGAGGAGTAGAATAGCTGGGTCATATTTTTAGTCTTTTGAGGAACTTCTGCACAGATAAGATTTTTAATAACAATTTCCTTTCTTTACCCACATATCTCCATATCCTACTGTTTGTATTTTTACTTGATTTTGCACAGGAAATAAATTGAGCTCTCCAAATACAGAGGCTGAGATAGAGTTTGGGATACAAGATTTTTCCAAGGCATTAAAACCAGTTAAAAAAAATAGAAGGGAAGATTCAGCAGATACAGATTAATGTGATGTAAATTCTGAGAAGTTTTCTTGAACTAATATTTTGTGTCAATTGCTCTATATCAGGGTAAAATGGCATACATTTTATTTATAATAATTTAGAAATTTAAATTTTAAACTGTAAAGAGAATAATCTCTTTAGTGTATGTTTTGCATTTTGTAAAAAATAGCAAAAAAAGACTATTCTCATTAACTTTTAAAATTGTCTATATTCCAAGTCACACTCACCAGCTGGGACAGCATTTATCTGCATCAGCTGGGTGACACATTTCAATTTGGGATTTTATTCATGCTAAACACATGTAGAGTAATATCTGCTTAATAATTTCCACTGACATGCAGGATAAATTTGCCTCTCTGAAATCATCATGTTGTCAGTCATCCTAAAATTGTTCATTTTCTTTCCTAATATTGTACTGAAATATTCTAGAGATGATATGTTTTTAGAACTATTGTGTTCTCAGAAATATATATAGGGCCAAGCAGAAAATACATCGGCAAAATGAAATTGTCATAAAATCCGTGTTTTCATAATGTGAGCCAATGTTTTTTAAGATCATTCAATTTGGAAACCTGCAAAATATGGGCAAAAAGTGTTATTTTTCTAGAATGCTTTGGTTTGTGTGTTGGCACTGTGTGGGGCAGATCCAATTGCTAGGCATTGCAAGTGACTGCATTGCTCATTAGCCATCCAATAGCATTTCAGCTCAGATTATGGATTGTATGCAATAAATGGCAAGTTCTGTTCAAGTTATCACAGCAGCAAAATATTCACAATTTTATGACAAAATTGTGCATATAGACATTTTGAGGGTTTCTAACATACCTGGTAATCAATTGCTATCAACAGAGATGATTTCCTTCTCAGCACAAACTTCCTGTCCCCTTGTGATTTTAAATCCTTTTACAGCCCAAGCTTTTAATTGTTTTATGAAACAAAGTAGCTCTGTTTTTCACTAACTTCTTGGAGAAGGAAAGACATTTCATATGGGTTTTTGAATTTTTGAAATTTTTTATAATTAAATTTTATCTTGTCTAACTCTTTTGTTTTACGTAAAATATTATTTGAAATCACAGCCTTTGAAGCTTACCTAAGTAACTAAATTTGTAACTTTAGAGATGGAAATTGACCCAAATTTTCTCACCTTCTTTCCACTATTGTGTCTTCTAAATCATATTTTTAGTATTAGAAAAGAAACAAAAACTTTAAAACAGGTTTGTAGAAAAAGGTCATATTCTATTGTCAGGAAAATAAACAGTGATAATGTTTCAATTTTTAAAAGGAGGAAATTGAATTAGTTGTTGGATATGTTAATAGTTGGATATATGTAATTTTATACAGGAAATGTGAATTCCCTATATATGATCCTCCCAATTTGACGAGAGTAAAAATAAAACCTTAACTTCTAATGGAAAATTTCTGTGCCTCTGCACCTTTTATCAATGAAGAAATCCAATTTTATGTAGTTTCAAAGACCACAGCGCTAGTTTGAACAAACAACAAATCTGTTCTTTTTAACAATTCTAGTTTTATTTAACAACTACCCCCACTCTGCTTTACATATAAGAGCATCTACATTTGCAAGCAATAGAAACCATTTTCTTCCTTCCAAAGTAATTTATGTATCCTAGGTAACTATGCTGAGACTGACAATTAAACAAGAAATAACGAAAAGAGGTCAGTTGTTGTTTTTTTTTTTTTTAAGAGAGTCAATTTTATTTTTTCATCTTTTTTTTTTTTTTTCTGACACTTGGCTGTGTATGTAGGACTTGAATATGAACCTGAGTCCTCACATGCCAGGCAAGCACTCTACCAGTGAGCCACCCACCAATGGAGCCCTGGAGGTCAGTTTTGATAAACATGTAGAAGCTCAGGGTTCACCCTTGTTCCCTCCGGAGTTTTTCAAGTCACCTGGCGTCTATCTGTCATACCTCTCTTGCCTTAATCTCTCACTGACTGACATAAAACTAGCAACTGTCAAAAAGCATGTTAAAAACTGAATAATTCTGAAAAAGAATTGTATCTCAACAGTCTCTAGTAAGCTCTCACTTGGTGTCTTCACTGAGGAAATATGTGCTAGCATATCTACAAGTATTTACTGAAATGCATTTTGGTGCATTACATATATAGGAAAGAAAATAACTGACATGATCCTTTTCAAACTGTTGATCATCTATTATTTTTAAGCACCTTTACTGAACTATAATTTACAAAACATGCAACATTTTAATGCAATCAAAGATATTTTAAATAAATTTTAAAGGGTTGCTCAAAAACTGCAACCTAATTTTGAAACAATTTGTTCTCCTTTTAAGCTTCATTGAATTATTACTGACAGACAAAAGTTCACAGAAAATAATGTGATAGTTGAAATATAAATGCATTGTGAAATGCTTATCACCTTAAGCTTTTTCATATATGCATCATGTCATACCATTACATTTTTTTGTGGGTGAACTGAAAGTACTTAAGAACTGCTGTCTAACAAATATCAAATATATTAACTATAGTCATCATAATATGTGTTAAGTCTTAAGAATTTATTCATATTTAGCTGTACATTTTTAACCTTTGACTAATGTTTCCCCATTCTTTCCTGGTAACTCACTTTTCCACTTTGTTTCTACAAGTTTGACCTTTACAGGTTCCCCATATAAATGAGATCATGACATTCTTCAAAAAAGACATACAAATGGCTAACAGGTTTATGAAAAGGTGTTCCACAGCACTCACCACCAAAGAAATGCAGGTTACAATCACTTGCGATACCACCTTGCAACTTGAATGTCCATGAAAAATCAAAAGACAATAATGTGGCAACAACATGGAAAAAAGGAAAACTACACATTATTGGCAGCAATGTAAATCATTAGTTATTGTGGGAAACAGTATGGATGTTTTCCAAAAATTTAAAGGCAGAACTAACATGTGGTCCATCAGTCCTACTTGTAGGTATTTATCCTAAAGAAATAAAATACTTATCTCAAGAGATATCTGCAATCCCAGGCTCGCTGCAGCATTATTCAAGATACAGAATTAGCTTAAGTGTGTGGGTAGAGGAATGGATAAAAAGAAAAGCTCTCTCAAGTCCCTCTCTCTCCCTCTCTCTCACACACACGGAGAAAGGTATATTCATAAGTCTCAAAAAAAGAAAGAATTTCTGTCATTTGCAACAACATGGATGAATAGACCAAGTATAGGTCATCTGGTATTTTAATAAGAAAATATATGAGTAAGTTAAGGAATTATTCACATTTTAAGCTAAATAATGGATAGAGGAAAAATTCAAATGCCAATGTGTTTTATTAAAAAATTGCTGAACTATAATAATAATATATAATAACTTTTAGCCTTTACTTTACAGCAGATATGTTGATAAGTTTCCTTTGTTCAGTCAAATTGACAGATCTGATACTTAAAAAAGAAATTAATCTGAACAATATCATGGAGGTATTGAGTGTTACAGATAGTACTTCACATTCGTGTCAACTACAAAGCTGGTGCTTTGAAGCACCATTTTTAATTAGTTTGTCCAGTGTCGCAGGAAAGTATTCTCTAAATATGGTGGTATCAATATGAAAGCAATCTACAATCTCTATCCCTCTTTCTGAAGTGCCAATATAAAGCAGTTTTCAGCATAAATTGTCTGTATCTGTGGTATAAAAAAATGAGAGCAAAAAGATTTTTTCCTCCCTTTGCTCCAATTTTGAAATCAAAATTCAAGTATCTTCTATTTCTCCATTGTTTCTTCTGCTTAGGAGGAATTTTGTTCCTTTTCATGAATTAATCAATTTCTAAACTTTCATGAGACTTATTTTATTTTTACTTAAATTTTTATGCAGATAAGTATTTAACCTAGAGTGCTCTGCCCCTGAGTACATTCCTAGTCCTTTTTATTTATTACTTTGAGACAAGCACAGTCTAGGTAAATTGTTGAGGCTGGCCTCAATATTGAGATTCTTCTGCTTCAGCCTCTCCAGTCATTGGGATTACAACTGTGGGCCACCATGTCTGTACATCTTTTATTTTATTTTATTTTTTTAAGAGAGAGGGACAGTGAGAGACACAGAGAAAGAGAGAAAACTTTATTGAGTTTTTCATATGGCCTTCGTTGCTCCAACACTTACTTGTGTACATGGTGCTGGGGTTTGAACCCAGGTCCTCATGCTTGCCAGGCAAGCGCCGAAACTGCTGAGCCACTGCCCCAGCCCTGTGTATCTTATTTTAAAACATGGAATTCCATAAAATTTTCTCAAATTTTAAAAGTTCCAAGTGACAAAAATGATTCAGAAAGTTATCAATTCCTCTGTTCCAGAGAACTGGGATAGTAATAGAATCTCCATCCTTTGAAGTAACTTACAAACATCTGGCATTACAGGGTTTCCCTGCACAGTATTATTTCTAAATTCCAGTTCTTAATACAATCTAACTTGCTATGGACAGCTATAGAACACAATTATCACTTTAGGCTATCTGGGTAAAATGTAAAAGGAATTTTAAAGAAAACACAACAGGTAAACATATGGGCTTTGAGACAATGAGCACTAAAATTAAGTACTGTCCCAGCTTTGCTCATGTAACACCATACCTCTTTCTCCTTGGGTTGCTGCTTGCCCTTCCCCTTTTCCTTTTGGCAGATGATGCATCTCAGGATCGCTGTGAGAGTGAGAGAGAAAAATCAACTTTCGTTTAGCTCAAAGCATAATTTAGACCACTACGCCCCCCTATACTTGTAAGTTCTCAAATCATAAGAAATAGAGACATCTCTACTGAAGGCAAAAAGTTAAAGTAATACAACTCATAGATATAGGCTTAATGTTTACAGACTCAATGTTTATATTAACATATTTGTTCATTTTGGATTTTTAAATTTAAACTTGTTATATAATATATAATGACTTGTTGAAATATATATTATTTAGAGCATATTTATTTAGAACATTCTAATATCTAATATCTATATAGATTATACATATTTATATATATATTTATTTTAACTTTTGTTTTTCTGTTTTTGAATATATATTAGAAATTGTATGGCTTTATTTGAAGTTTATTTTAAATTAATTCGATAACAAATTATAGCAAATACTTCTTAGTCTTCTCTCCTGGAGCAAGCTCTGTATTGAATTTTGTCACCCTAAATTCTTATTTTGAAATTCTAATCCCCAGTGTGATGGTATTTAGAGACAGAGACTTTATAAGTAACTAAGGTTAAGTGAGGTTGTAACTGAGGAGCCCTGATTCGTAGGATGATGTTTTTATTAATAGAACATCAGAGAGAGAAGACGCTGTCTCCTACTCTATCTCCTTTGTTGTACTCCCATGTATACAAAAAGTTTATGTAAAATGCAGAGAGATGGTGGCTGCCTACAAGACAAGGAAAGGGCCCTCACCTGGAATGGTATTAGTCAGCATCTTTATGCAGAACTCTTCTTCTCTTAATTGAAATGTGAGAAATATATTTTTTCTGTTGCTTAAGCTACCCTATCTACTACATTTTATAAAGGAGGTCTTAGCTGGCTAAAAAAGAACATAAACAATAAAAATAATACTAAAAGTAGTACAAACAGAAAGTGTTAAACTCAAATAGAGATGCTGAAACCCAGAAAAATAAACAAGGTGGAGACATTTATATTTTGAGAATTTTAAAAATTAATGGTACTTCATATACTTTATCATTAACTCTAAGAGATATTCATTTTATTTTAACGTTTGTTTTCTTCTCTCCTTAAAATCTTGTTTTCTAATTACTGCATTCAGCAGTTTCTATATATTTTAATCACTTACTTTTTACAGTTTAAAAATCAAGAATAAAGAAAAAGATATATATGTGTGTACACACACACACACACACACACATATATATATAT
>PVKS010022466.1:0-33712 GCA_004027875.1 Aplodontia rufa | reverse complement strand
TTTCTGGCCTTCTACCTCTTCGCCTTGCTGGGGAACCTGCTCATCTTTGTCACCATCCTGGCTTCCTCCAGCCTCCACACCCCCATGTATTTCTTCCTGGGAAACCTATCGGTGTTCGACATATTCTTCCCTTCTGTGAATTCCCCCAAGATGATGGTCTCCCTAGCTGGGCAAAGCCGCACCATCTCTTACCAGGGCTGTGCCTCCCAGGTCTTCTTCTACCACACCCTGGGCGGCACCGAGTGTTTCCTCTACACTGTGATGGCCTATGACCGCTTTGTGGCTATTTGTCACCCCATGCGCTACACGGTCATCATGAACCACAGGGTGTGTATCAGCCTGACGGCGTGCACGTGGCTGGGGGGCTGTGTGCATGGAACCATCCTCACACTTCTCATCTTTAAGTTGCCCTACTGTGGGCCCAATAAGGTGGACAGCTTTTTCTGTGATATTCCAGTGGTGCTGTCCCTAGCCTGTGCAGACACCTCTCTAGCACAGATGGTGAGTTTCACCAACATAGGTGTGGTTGCCCTGGTGTGCTTTCTCCTTATCCTCACGTCGTACACCCACATCGTTCTGTCTGTATTGAAAATCCGTTCCTCTGAAGGCAGGCGCAGAGCCTTCTCCACCTGCAGTGCCCACCTGACCTCCATCCTCTTGTTCTATGGGCCTGTGATTCTTGTGTATCTCAGACCTGCTTCTAGTCCCTGGCTGGATTCTGTTGTTCAGGTGTTAAACAATGTCATCACCCCTTCCCTCAATCCTTTAATTTATTCCTTGAGAAACAAGGATGTGAAATTAGCCCTGAGAAAGATGGTAACTCAAGAGGCCCACCCTGCGCAGGTATGAGGAACAAGAGCGATGTTTCCTGGAGTTCTTTGGTGAGTTTTTCAGATTCACTCCTTTTATACCAGAATTACTGCCAAATAACAAATAGGGCGATGTTACTATCTCTCATTTCTTGGGAATCGTAATATTCATGTCATCCGAACTTAGTGGACTGAGGTACAGATTGATACCTTCAAAGAAACTTCTTCCTATTTACACAGCAATTTTTTTATTTTTGTAATTTGCCAAAACAACATATCTCTTCAAAACAATTCTGTTTTGATTGTTGTAAAACTGCAAGTGCCTCAAGGCCATGGATTGATTCTTCCTCCCTGTCTCCCTTCCTTCCTCTCCACATTTATGGCTTTTCTGTTATTCTATAATATTACTTTGACCATTCTGTAAAGCTAGGTGTCAGAGGTGACAAGACTGAAATTTGTAAGAAGACTTCACATTTTGGCAGATATGTGTGTACTATCTACTGAGATAAAAACAACCTTGTTAAGAACAAAAAAGAGCTATGTTCCTTTGGATCCTTTAGGATTGCGATGCTTCCAGAAGCTACTAAACTGAAGTTGCCTTGAAAATACGATCTAAGATGTTACAGGATGGAGACTCTTTTTTATGGCTTTGACCACAAGAGTGTTGGAAATTACATGACTTGCTGTCAGATTTGTGTTGGGTGTGGCAAGAGCACACGCCCTTCCCAGAAAGGCACTGGGAAGTTTCAGGACCAAGGTGCATGTTTCACACAGTGTCCTGATGGCTAGTGTGTTGCATTCCTGAAAGCTGCACTTGAGTCCTGCTTACCTGGTCGGTACAAACCTATGTGGGTTTCAACAGACAGCTGCTTTCAAAGGTTTAGCCATGGATGTGCCTGGGACCTGCTTAACAAGGCCTCCTGACTCCATTTTAAATCCCACAAGCTGAGCTCTTCCACTTTTCTGACCCAACAACACCCAGTGCATAGCCTCTTTGGTTTTAGCCAAGGTCATCAGAGAACTCTGCTGTTGAATTTCATTCATTGCTTCTCAAAGGAGAAGCTGGCCATTAATCTATTTGTATAAAATGAGAGAATAGATTTTGTGCAAACATTGGAAAGACTTTCAGAACCGAAGATTTGTATCCTGGGTTGGCCCTCTCCATTTCATAAAAATTTGAATTGTCTGTAATTAGTTGAAGCTAGGTCATTACAATACTTGACAGTATCACCATATTGTTGTTTAGGGGCAACCCTCTTGTCCTTATTTGAAAGTTCTTGAATCCCCTGTACCACCTCTGATATTGTAGTATATTATATTATAGTGTAACAATTCCTCCAAACTTGGTGACTCAGAACAAAATTATTCATTGTCTTAGACCATCTTCAACAGTTAAAAACACTTAGTGGTCTCTATCATTTTCATCATACCTTCCCTGAATATCCTCCTCTAAGATAGCCCCTTTCTTCTCTTAAGTGATTGTTTATATTGCTTAATGGTTTCATCATCATGAAATAGAAATTGTGATATCTTTGTTATCAATTTGGATTGTTTCATGATTCTTAATTATTCAAAATGTGTTGACTGAATCAGAGTTCTAAGAGATAGATTCATTTATACATTCATTTTATAGTCGAAAAGACTGAAAACAGGGAAGTACTTAATCTCAGACCATCTGAAACTATAACTAAAACTTTTTCTTTTCCTCTAGATTGCTGCTTTATAAAAACGTGTGTAATTCCAGTGGCTTAGGAGGCTGAGGCAGGAGGATCACAATTTTGAAGCCAGCCTCAGCAACTGTTTTAGTCAAGTTTTTTTGCTGCTATGACTAAAGAACCTGACAAGAACAGATTTAGGAGGAAAAGGTTTATTAAGGGTCTTGCGATTTCAGAGGTCCCAATCCGTGAAAGACCAGCTCCATTCTTTGGGGCTTGAGGTGAAGTAGAACATCATGGCAAAAGAGTGTGGCAGAGGGAGCAGAGAGCTCAATGTGTCACATTGGGAAGCAGAGCAGAGAGAGAAACTCCATGCCAGATACAGAATATATGCCCGAAGTGGATACCCCTAATAACCCACTCCTCCAGCCACACCCAACCTGCCTACAACTGCCAGTACCCACTGATTTGGTTAAGGCCTTTATATCTCAATCATCTCACCTCAGCCTTCCTGAATTGTCATATGTGAGCTTTTGGGGGACACCTCACATTCATTCAAACCATAACAATAACTTAGTAGGGCCCTACACAACTTAGTAAAACACTGTCTCTAAATAAAAAGTAAAAAGGGTTGGAAAGTGGCTCAGTGGTTAAGCAACCCTGGGTTCAATCCTTAGTACTAAAAAAGAAAAAACAACAAAGAACTGAAAAATAATAAATTATCTCATATGTTGCTTTCTCCATATCATTTGTCGTTATGCTAATTTGTATTAACTAATGCATTCTCAGTCACATCTCTATTAGTAGGTAGGATTCTTGTCCTCAATTACATATGGAAGAACTAAGGCACAGGGAGTTTGGTGACTATGTAACTGATGACAATGGGTATAAATGGAAAAGCACAATGGTTAACATTCTAGAAATAAGCAATGATTAGAAAATAACTTCAACTTTTTGTACAATATAGGTATAACCATTCATTCACAAATCTTTGATTCATTGCTTAACTTAAAACCCTCTTGAGTGATGTCAGAAGGAATTCAGGTAGAATGTGTGCTAAATGCCCTATATGAAGACTAAAGTGGCAAAAGCATTTAGGAGAACACCATCTAGGTGTGGTATAATTTCAGCTTGTATATGCAGTCACCTGATTTACTATCATAGTCACTAATATCAGCCAAATTGTCCTTCATGGACAACATTCATTACCTTATGTGAAAGTTCTTGGATCCCCTACACCATCTACCTATAGTTGTATTAGATGTGTATTAGAGTGCAACGAATTCCTCCCAGACTTGGCTGTGTAGAACAAAATAATTTATTTTCTTGGACTGTGTCTGATGGTTAACAACGCTGGGGTAACTTAGCTGGGACTCTTACTGGGCTGCAGTCACCCTGTCAGCCAGGGCTATAGTCATCTAACACAGGATCTGCTTGCAAGAGGCCTCAGTACTGGGCTGTTGTCAGGAGGTCTCAGTTCCTCACCTCTATAAGGGCCTCTCCATATAGCTGCTTACATGTCCTCACACCACAGCAGCTGATTACCTCATAGTGAGGATCCAACAAGGGTCTCAACAGGAGCCTGGAGACCATATTCTCCAAAATCAATGCAATCACCCTTGCTTTTATTTTCTCTTCATTAGAAGAGAGTCACTAAGTCCACCCCATACTCAGTGGTAGAAAAATTAGGTTCCACCATTTTAATAGAGTGACTTAAAATTGTCAAAACATTTCTTTTTTTTTATGTTGCCGTGAGTCATGAAGCTTTATTAAAATAATATCTTCATCATTATCAAGCATTCAGCAAGTCACAGAGATCAGAAAAGAAAGTATCAAGGGTACAGTCAATTAAAGATGCTTCATTTGACTTTTAAATATTTATCACTTGCACAACCTCATAGAAAAGAGGATTTACTCATTGCATATCCCTACAAAAATAAGACAAACCATTTACTTTATACAATATCATTTTGGATAGTTTCACAGAGCCACTTATTTAATTGATGGATTTCTTTTTTTAATTTAAAAATACCTTTATTTATTTTTTATGAAGAAATTTAGTTATTGTACAATCAAAAATGTGTTCAAAGTAACAATATGAAATGTATATATCTATAAATCAGAATACCCCCATAATCCCTTCCTCTATTCCCTCCCCTAACCACATATTTTTCCACCTTATTCAAACATTTTCTTTGTTGGAATTCATCTGTTACATCTGTTACTCTGTTACATCGGTTGCAAATTATTTCATTTTCTAAAGATAACATATTGCACTATTCATTTTTCTATCACCTGGTTTTCCTTAAAATGTTTGCTGTATTACTGCCTGCCTTTGTGAGAATCATGTGTATTGATTCTCTGAGTTTTCTAATGGTTGCTAACAACAGTTTTCTACCACATTGTCTTTCATGGGAAACATTATTTTCCGTTTTTGAAAGTTCTTGGATCCCCTGTGCTTTGTATGTAGGATGTAGTATTAGATATGTATTATAATGCACCAAATTTCTCCAATACTTGGCACCTTAGAAGAAAATTATTTATTGTCTTTGTCTTTGACGGTTAAGAATACTAAAGTGGCCACTACAATTTCCATGTAACTTCTCTGAACATCTCCCTTCTTCTCTTATATGATAGATTTTATTGCTTAAGTTATTTCACCATCATGAAATAAAAATTGTGATGCTTCTCATATAAAAGGTATTTTTAATATTTTATCTTATTTTTGATACCCATTATAAAATCAAATATGCAAATTGCTTTAGAATAGACATTGCATTTCAAATTTGAATTTATTTTATGGAGTTATTTAATCTGAGTTTCACTGAAACAGAATATTTTCTATATTTACTATAACATTTGATGTCTTTGGAATCTCTGAGATATGGAATGTTTTCACTGTAATGAACTCATTATTTTATAAAGTAAAATATAAGATAATTTTAATGCATGAGCTACTTTTCCAAGTAGTCTGCAATCTTTTTGATGTCAAATTATCAGAATACCTCTTCCTTGCTCTCAGGAACTTCATAGAGTTCTTTGCATTATTCATACTTCTATCAATCCACCTTGAACTTTAAAAACCTACCATTATTAAAACCAATGAAAGAGCCAGCAGCAAATACTTCTAGCTCCAGATTGAGAAAAACTTTTCTGTTCATCTAAGGAGGCTTGGTTCTATTTTAGCTCTCAAGGGATGGGCAGTCATAGTGCCTTTGTAGCTGTGGACTGGAGACATTGTCCATTTCTGGTCACTTCAACCATAATCCTATGCCAGCCCAGTGCAATCACATCAAGAACCTCATTAAATCAACTATCACTTATAAGTATCCACAAACACCTCTTATTTGCTCACTTTTTTCTGAAATGTCCACAATTTGATATTTCATTTGGATTATCCACATATAGTATTATCTTCAACTTAATGATAGCAAACAACAAAAACCCTGATGTTTTCCTCTCATGTTCAGAAACACAGGATAAAATCAATAGTGTCAGACTACATGAAAATAGCAATTTAATACCAGTAATTAAGTTGAGTAATTACTAAATTTAAGCATGTGGTTTAGATCTGGAGCTAACTGTAATATTTCTCCCAGTGAATGCATTTATTTTTCTTCTTCCAGTCTCCTGAATCCTCTCAGAGATTTTAGTTTAGACTTCACTTTAGCTTGTATTTCAACGTGGGTGATATACTCTGCTGTGGCTATGTCAGGTTTGTCAGTTTCTGAGTCACATGGTAGTATGATAGCCTTACTGTTAGCAAGCATGGTGGGCAACAGGGACCCATGCACATCTGAATGTGTGACTTGAACAAATATGTACAGTAGGTAGGACCCCAAACTCAACAGAGGGATTGCTGTCATTTCAGTGGCGTATTTCTTTTCTCAGTGAATCATATTTCAAGTAACTGATGTCTGGGAAAAACTTGTTTTATCCATCTAAGTGTACTGAATATTTAATTATCTATATTGGGCTGATCCAATGAACCACAGAAAGAATTTCCTTTAAAATACTAAGTATGAGAATAAATAGACAAATTATGAAGTTAGATGTCAACAGGAATCATTCTATAATATAAGTTTGATTTTATGAGGCTTACTACTAATATAAGAAGATATTATGATCATTTTAACAATTCTCAACAAATAATTTAAAGTCTTTGATGACAGACTAAAAGAGGAGATATACACAAAGGTCTGTGTATGAATATTCATGAGAACATTGATAATACTTAAAAACTGGAAACATTCCAAATGTCCATTATCTGATGAAGAGAGATAAATAACATTATATTGTCATAAATGGAATATTAGTCAGAAATAAAAAGGACAAATTATTTTTATATTCTATAGCATGGATAAAACTCAACAATATCATGATAAATTTGACCGGTGATATTTTATGTCATTCCATTTAAATGAAATGCCTAGAGCAGACAAATAGATCAAAAGCCAATTAGTACTTTGTTGGGGAAAGAAGCAGGACTGAAAACTGGTTGCAAATGGACTCCAGGAAATTTGGGGGATGAATGAGATTTTAGTAATGCTTTTATAATGCTATAAGAGTATTGAAATGATTTAATTTCACACTTAGAAGGAGAGTGCTTGGTTGTAACTACTAATTCACTTTGCTTTAACTTTACACTAATTCCAATACTGCCATAAGTGTTTTTTTCAAATACAAAATTCTCCTGTTTGTGAAAGAATATGCTGAACCATTGGTGCATGCATTCTGACGAATGTTATTCTATCTCTTCTTGTAAATTCATACTTTGGTTTCAGTATATATCATATAGCAATAATATGTTCATAAGTTTTTATATGAAACTTACAAAAATCTTTTGATAGTAAATGCCGCAAGAAACTGATTTAGTATATCCATCTGACAAATATAATAATTCTGCTGTGGATACTTTTTAAAGGAATGATTTGGAAAATTTGGAAACATATTTACAATGAATAACACAATCTGAGGCTGTTATGCTACTTATAAATTTATACTGCTTCTTGGGATTTTGTCCAAACAGCTGCTCTAGGAAGTTGAAAGAAAATGTTTCTAGACAGACACATTGCAAATTTAATGATATTCTATCATCTGCATGTGTCCTATGGATGGTAGTAAATGCTTCATAAATTACTTAGAGGCAAAGTATCTATTTATATAGGGAAATTGAAATTTTTTTTCACTTTTCCAGCATTTTATTCTGGTCTCAAATTCAGAAGAAGCTGTCCCCAGGATTCCATATGGACAGGCCTGGTAAGGAATGGGCAGCATGGTGGGCAGACTCGGAGAAAAACCTTGCGTGGGCTTTCCCTGCGAAGACTGGGCACAGAATTGAGAGCTTGGCCTCATGCCTTATTCCTGAAATAGTGACAGCACAGTATTGCTGGGGCAGCACTGACATTCCCCAGTACACAGCGGGAAGGTAACAGCCTGGCTACCAGGAGCAGGAAATGGAGCCCAGGTCAGACCCGTTGCGTTCCCGCGAGGGGAACTAGGTCCTGGGCATAGGGTGGGCACGAGGCCACATCCTTAATGGCAAGGGGCAGCCTGGGCTGCTTCTGTGTCCCTCCCTGCAGCTCCACGGTGCCTTAGTGCGTAGCCACTGGGTGCCTGCAGTAGGCACCTGCACTTCTACTCTAAACTGAGGGAGGGGCTGTGTCTTGGGGACCACCCAACCAAAACACAACAGACTCCAGCTCGGATGCACTTTAATCAGCGCTCCATCTCTCTCCAGCCAGGCTGAGCCCATCGGCCCTGTCTGGCCATCTCATGAGCTCTGGCTGGCCATCCTCTAGTCACAAGAACCATCCTTCCAGTCATCACGCCAGCGTTCATCCACCTGCGAGCAGTCAAAGTCAGGCTTGCCCAACTTGCGGTTCACTTCGTTGTGCAGACGGCACAGCCACTGGGTGAAGGATGCCGGAGTGCGAGTGTCCGGCTGGTTCCTGCCTATCCTCTTCCTTATGTCTTCAGCACACTCATCACGCGGGTAAAACTTGCGAAATAAGTGTATGAACTGGGCCATGTCTTGCTGCTGTTCTGGGGTGGGCAGGTCCGGGTAAAAGGCAGCAAGGGTGTGGAGGAGACCTTCTTGTGGAGATATCTGAAGTGTTGTTTACTGAACTGGCTTTCTTCAAGCTCATGCAAGATTTGGATAATAATAGTATAACTGTTAAACAGGGATGCAAAAAGAAAACAGAAGCAGCTGAAGTGATACAGTCTTATGCCAAAGAGGTCAAAAGGATTCTTGAAGGAGATCATGGCTCACCTGCTGGAGAGACTGATGATGAAGACAAAGACAAAGATGAGACACAACAGTTGAGCCGACTCAAACGTCAGAGGTATATGGTGCTGAAGGTCCAAAAAATGTAAGATCTGATGTTTCTGATCAAGAGGAAGATGAAGAAAGCTAAGGATGTCCAGTGTCTATTAATTTGTCTAAAGCTGAAACTCAAGCTTTAACTAATTATGGGAGTGGAGAAGATGAGAATGAGGATGAAGAAATAGAAGAATTTGGAGAGAGCCCTGTAGATGTCCAGACTTTGCTTCAGGCTAACACTGAAACTACTGAGGAAAATGAACAGGACAGTCAGGTTCTACAGCATGACCTTGAAAAATCAGCTGAAAGTGCAAACTTTTCATCAGAACAAGAACCTACTAGTAAAGATGACCAAGATAGCTCTCCTGTGAAACCTTGTTACCTCAATATCTTGGAAAATGAGCAACCTCTAAATAGTGCTGCCCCTAAGGACTCGCTCACTACTCTTGATTCATCTAAACAACCTAACTCTTTGCTGTTACCTTTAACTGAAATTGAAACCTTAGTGCCTAGCTTAAAAGAAGTTAAACCTGCTCAGGAAAGTCCTGAAAGCTCTCTTGCTGGAAGTCCTGATACAGAATCTCCAGTGTTAGTGAATGACTATGATGCAGAATCCGGTAACATAAGTCAAAAGTCTGATGAAGAAGATTTTGTGAAAATTGGAGATTTACCACTTAAACTGACAATATATTCAGAGGCAGATTTAAGGAAGAAAATGGTAGAAGAACAAGAGAAAAGTAATTTATCTGGTGAAATATGTGAAATGCACACTGAAGAATTGGTTGGAAATTCTCAGACACTAAAAGAACCTGAAACAGTGGGAGCCCAGAGTGTATGAGGTGTCTTCAGAGACTCATCTAACTCTCTTTTTATATAGTCAGTGCATATATGAAAATGACCCTAAATAAACATTGTTGTGACGTATATAAAATGTAAATTAGTTTGACACTGCATTTTTGATAGGTATGCTAATTTCTGCCCAGGGCAGTTTAAAACATCAGAAACTGAATTCTGGACATACTTAAGCCTTGGTATACTGTGAGTGTTTTTTTTTTTCTCTTTCTCTTATGGTCTTTTCTTCTCATTGTGATGTTTAGTAATGTTAAATTTAAAATGTAGTTTTAAATAAAGTTTGAACTTACTGTAAAATATTAAAAAAATGATTGGGAAGCATTGTTAACTAACCATTATTTCATAGTTGGGCTGATTTTCCCTAATTCTGAACTGATTTCATAGTGACTCAGGAGAAAAGTGAGATGATGAGTTGAAACTAAGTAATTAATTCATGTCTGTGTTATTTTTCACAACTTACATATGAAGCTGTTTGATAATTCACTTTGGCCAGGTGGAGATGATTATAATTTTGAGATCTTCAGAATGCTTCCAGTCTTAAGCCAATTATCTTTTGGATGCCAATATGCAGTTGTAGCAAAATTAAAATCTTAGCTATTGTGAAAGAAAAAGAAATACCCCATGCAAGGGAAAACTGTCCATCAACAACAATAAGGCGCTATACATTCAGCTCCAGAGAGGAATTTCAAAACATCATGCTGGGTAAAGATAAGAAGCCAGAAAGTAAAAAGGAACAAACATTATACAAATCCCACTTAAAATAAATATCTGCTATTGAAATGATTGTGTAATTTTTCTCCTTGGTTCTATTTATATGATGTTGTGTTTATTGATTTATTAAAGTTGAAACATTTTGAATCCCTGTAATAAAATCAAGTTAATCATGGTGTATTATCTTTTTAATGTGTCATTGAATTTGATATACTAACATTTTATTCATAAATTTTTAATTTGTTTTCACAAAGGGTATCGGTCTGTCATGTTTTTCCCTTAAAATGTCCTTATCCAGTTTTGGTATCTGGAATATTTTGGTTACATGGAATGCATTTGGAAGCACTACCTCCCTTTCTATGTCATAGAATAATTTGAGAAGCATTGGGATTATTCATGGTTCTGGTAGAATTTATATGTGAATAATGTGGTACTGAGCATTTTTGTTGGAAGAGTTTTTTATTACTTTTTCAATAATTGCTTGATCTATTAGTCTTTATTCTCTTTGTTCAACTTTGGTAGGTTTTATGCATTTAGAAATTTATCTATTTCATCTACATTTTTCACATATTGAATATAATTTTTCAATATAAATCTTCATGACCTTCTGGAATTTAGTGCTATATGTTGTAATACATTCTTTTTTTAATTTCTGACACTATCAATTTTGGTTTTCTCTTTTCTACATGGTTATTTTACCTGAGGGTTTGTCAATCCCACTTATCTTTTCAGAGAACCAACTCGGCTTCATTGGTCCTTCGGATTTCTTTAAATTTTTCTTCTAGCTTTTCCTTTCATTAACTTTAGCTTTAATCTTTACTGTTTCTTTCCTTCTTGTTTTAGGAATGGCTTATTCTTTTTTTATAAGACCTGTGTGTCAACATTGTGTCATTTATTTGCAATCTTTCTGATGGTTTTATGTTGGCGTTCATGGATACTCACTTTCCTGTCAGAACTACATTCCCCGCATCCTAGAGATTATGATATGCTGTGTTTCTATTCTCATTTGATTCTTTTTATTTCCATTAATACTGATGAATTATTATGATATAAAATAGGGGGATTCATTGTTACATATTCATACATACACATGATATAACAATATAATTTGATCAATATTGTTTCTTTTCTTTCCTCCTCCTCCTTCTGGTCCCTTTCCTTTGTTCTTCTGGTCTCCTTCTACTTTTCATAAGAAAATTATCTCTATGATAAAACCAAATTGGTCATAATGTGCAATCTTCTTAATATATTGTGTTAAATAATTTCCTCATATTTAAGGATTTTTGCATCGAAGTTTGTCAGAGATTTTCGTCTTTTTTGTTTCTTTGATGTGTCCTTATCAGGTTTTGATATGAGGGTAATGCCAGCTTCACAGAATGAAGGTGGAAGTGCCCCACCACTTTCTATTTCATGGAAAAATTTAAGGAGCATTGGCATTAGTTCTTCCTTCAGGTCTGGTAGGATTCATTTGAAAATCCATCTGGTCCTGGGCTTTTCTTTATTGAAGGACTTTTTAAATGTCTGCTTATACCTCATTGCTATTTACTAGTCTCTTTAGGTTTTCTATGTCTTCTTGAATCAATTTTGAGAGGTTGTATGTGTCTAGATAAAATATATTTTGAAGTCTTCCAATTTTTTTTTGCAGTATAAGCTTTCAAAATAGTCCCTACTGATCCTCTGGATTTCTTTGGTTTTTTCAATAATTTCTCCTTTTTCATTTCAATTTTATTTATTTACATCTTCTCTCTTTCTTTTGGGTAGTTTGGCTAATGGTTTTTGTATTTTGTTCATGTTTTCAAGGGACCAACAATCCTTTCATTGATTATTTGTATTTTTTAAAGTCTCCATTTCATTCACATTGGCTTTCATCTTAATTTCATCTTCCTTTTACTGGTTTTGGATTAATGTGTTCTTGTTTTTCAAGGACCTTGAGATTAATCATTTGGTTGTTTTTTTGGTATCTTCCTGTTATTTTTATCTTGGAACTCAGAGCTATCAACTTCCCTCTTAGAACCACCTTCATAATGTCCTGGAAGTTCTGGTATGTTGTATCACTCTTCTCATATGATTATAAGAATTGTAAATTTTCTCCCCTAATTTTTTGTATCACCCATTCATTATTAAAAATATATTGTTCATGGACTGTGCTTGTAGTTCAGTAGTAAAGTGTTTGCCTAGCATGTGTGAGATACTCGGTTCAATCTTCAGCACCACATAAAAATAAATAAATAAGTTATTAAAATGTATTGCTCAAACTCCATGTTTTTATATTGATTCATCTATAAGGGTGCTTTAGTGTTGAGTCCTTATTTCATTCCATTATGATCCAACAAGATTTAAGGAACTACATCTACTGTTTCTTTTTTTTTTGTATATGTTAGGAGTTGCTTTTTGACCTAAAGCATGTTCTACTTCATTGAAGGCTCCATGGGCAGCTGAAATGAAAATGAATTTGATTGTTGTTGAATGAAATAATCTTATTGCTTTTCTATGTAGTATTTCATTAAGCATTTTCTTTAATGCCAGTTTAGATGTCAAGAATTCAATTAGTTTCTGTTTATTTTAGAAGGTTTTTATTTCTTAAGTTCTCAAGGATAGCTTTGCTGGATATAGTGATCTTGGTTAACAGTTAATTTCTTTCAGGGTTTGAAAACCATACTAGACCCTTGTTTTATTAGGGAGGAAAAAATCAGAAAAATCTGAAGTAATTCTGATTGCCTTGCCTCTAGATGTGGCCTGCTATTTTTCTCTTGAGGGTTTTAAAATTGTGTCCTTGTTGTCTATGTTAGGCATTGTTACAGTAAACTTTTATGCTGCTGTGACCAAAAGACCTGACAAGAACAATTAGAGGAGGAAAATTTTATTTAGCATTCATGGTTTCAGAGGTCTCAGTTCATAGATGGCAACTCCATTGCTCTGGACCCAAGCAGAAGAGCAGAACACCATGGTGGATGAGAATGGTGGAGGAAAACAGATCAGGATGTGACAATCAGGAGTGGGGGAAGGCAGGGAGAGAGAGAGAAAAAGAAGTCTCCATTCACTAAGGACAAAATATAAGCAGTCAAAGAACAATCCCCAAGACTTAACTCCTCCAGCCACATCCTACCTGCCTACGGTTTCCACTCAGTTAATCTCTATCAGTGGATTAATGCACTGATTTGGTTAAGACTGTCATAGTGCAATCTTTCACCTCTGAATTTTATTTCATTGTCTCTTCCATGATCTTTTGGGGAACACCTTATATCTAAACTATAACAGGCATTTTAATTATAATGTATCAGGGTGAGATTCTTTTTTGTCTATTGGTATTCATCATTTTTCCTGTATCTGAATGACCATAAAGATTTGTAATAATTTTTCTGAAAAGATTATCCATTCCATAAGTCTAAACCTCACAATCATCTTTGATTCCAATAATTCTTAAATTTGAACTCTTAATGTTTTTCCAGAGTTCTTGTATAATCTGGTCCTGGTTGCTTATTTTATTTTCTTTAACACAGTCTGAATGTTCAAAGTTTGTCACTTTGTCTTCCAGCTCTAAGATTAAATCTTCAGCATGATCGACTATATCAGAAACTTTCAACTGAATATTATATTTGATTCATTGTGATTTTCATTTATAAGATTTCTCTTTGGTTCTTTTTCAAATAAACAAAAGAAAAAATGTGAATAAAGGGAAAGAGAGAACAAGAGAATTTGGCTATTAGGAGAAAAGAGAAAGACAAACAAGGGAAATAAAGTAAAAATAATAAAACAAAATCTCTTTAAATCTCAAAAGACAAGACAAAGAAAAATAACAATCATGAAAATGCTAAAAAATATAAAAAGAAAAAAATTGTGTACACATATATATGTAACTGTGTGAAAAAAATATAAAAAATGTATGTCCAAGGACAAATCAGCAAAAGAAGAACACCAAAGGAAAAAAAAAAGGAAAACATTTATATGTAAGAAAAGAAAGAATTTTTTCCCTTGAAGTGGTCAAAACTGTTGATAAGGTGGGTGATCACTGTCTGTGCTACACTGTCATTTTTTCCCCCTATTTTTCTATAGGCTCTGTATCCCTCACAGAAAACAAAGGCTAAGGGTTATTTATCATTTCCTGTTTTGGTGTTGCTCAATAGGTTGTCTGCTGGAGTGATCTGAAACCGAAGCTTATTGAAATGACTTTCAACTCCTCTTCTCACCAGTAATAAGTAAGTACAAAATGGGATGCACCTTTAACTAGGTGGATGCGCTCCCAGGCTGAGGAAGCAGCACAGTTCCAGAGGAGTTCCAGGGAGTTCCAGGAGGAGTTCCAGGGAGTTCCAGAGGCTGGGGCTTAGGTTCGCAAGCCTAAGAGACTTTGTTGAGTATTATCTCCTCTGGAGAGGTAAGATCAACATACACTACCTTCCTGTGAATTCAACTCATATGTCGGGAAGCCAATTCTCCACAGACCTTGCAAGCTCTACCACCCACTGGTAGTCCTTCCCTTCTCAGTCTCTGAATGTAAGCATGCCCACCTGTTCAGGTTTCAACCCTCTTTAGCTGGCAATGAAAATTACCAGACTCCAAGGGAAAGTGAGAGGCACTCTCTTCCCTATCTCTGATCCAAAACCTCTTGGTATAATATTCTGTGTGCCAGTTACATTCATATTTTCCTTAGTTCCACCCTAGACCAAAGTAGGTTCTTTCTGGGACAAAGTAACAATATTTTCTTTAATCTCACAGCTTCCTGCTGCAGAAAGCTTCAGTGTGGCCTTCATAAGACAACTCCCACCTCAATTCTTCACTTGCCAGTATAAAAACAATGAGTATTTTTCATACACCAACATACTGTGCAGCCTTTGGTCCAGCCAAGATCAGACTGCTTTTCTGTTTTACAGCTTTTTTCATGTCAAACTTGTCTGTTGTTTCTCTGTTTATGTTTATGTCTGTTGTTTCTCTGCCCTTTATGATGAACCGGGGTTGCTGCTGCTGACCCAATACGCTTGGTTCCAATGTGCTCTTTCTTGTCCTTCATTCAAAAGTGCAGTTTTTTCTGAGTCTAAGAGTCTCTGACTCTCTGATAGTGAGTTTTGTGAACTGCCTCTTTTATCCATCCGTCTATTGAGCAGTACCTCTACTGCTTGAGTCCGGAGCAACTGGAAATGCAGATTTCCTAATCTGCCATTTCGACTATCTCAGAGAGTTTTTCTTTTGAAAACATTGGTAATTGTATATATTGCTTTATAACACATTAAATATTTCCTTTTTCTTTCTGTTTTTATTATGTGCCCACTAGAAAATTTGCAGTTTTCTGTTGTTCTGATTGCAGATGAAGAAAGAAGCTTCACGAATAATTCCCCTCAATGTGTAATCCCAAATAGCTCCTTATCACCCTCCAGGACTGTAGAATAAAGTCTGTTTTAAAACATAATTTTAGTATTTTGAGTATATACTACTCAAGGGGCAGCATCACACTATTATATCTATAAATACTAATCTTATGGAGTGTAGCTGGAAGTATAGCTCATGGCAGAGTGAGTCCTTAGTGTCCATGAAGCCCTGGATTCAATCCCCAGCGTCCCCCACACGCACACATAAGCATTAGTATTTTACAAAAACCACAGTCCCAGTCATTGTTCAAAATACTGAAATGTGTAATTAACATAACAATATGTGGTAGATTTCATTAGCTTTACTGATATACTGAGGAAATAATTAAGACACTGGGAAGTTAAGACTTTTGTGCCATGCCACAGACTTAGAAAGCTGCTGAACTAGAATGTGAAGTAAAGCATCTTAGCATGGTGCTAATATTGTTTTTGTATCGTAGAAATCACAAAGTAATACCTGTTTCTGAGAACTTCTTTTGTATTTGTGTACACTATTATCCAATTAGGTAAAATCTGTAATCAATTAGATTTGATGCATTGATTTATGTCATTTTTAGTTGGTATTTTGATGAATCCCATGTGCTTGAGTGTGATCAAAGAAATTCTCTTACATTTAGAAGTCTAGTAACTTTCATGCATCTACTAATGTGAATGTGGAACCTGTAGTCTCTGAAAAACATTCTCCTTATTTATGACTAAAGTTTGGATTCTATAAAAGTACTGCAGGCTTCCTTTCAGTCAGTTTAGGAATGAACTTGGATTGGAGAATTCCGGGACTTTTAAAATTCACAATCATTTTTCTCATGAAAATAACTTTGAGGGGCTGGAGCGGTTGCTCAGTGTTCATGGTGCTTGCCCTACATGCGCGAGTATGCAAGTTCAAACTCCAGCACCTCGTACACAGCAAAGTCTTAGAGCAACGAAAACCATGAAATTTTTTCTCTCTTTCTCTCTCTCTCTGTCTCACTGTCCCTCTCTCTTTAAAAAAAAATTTTGAAAAAACTGAAGAAATAGAAAAAAATAAGGTAAACAGAATTTATTCACTATTCCTTCCATCAAAAAATATTGCAGCCTTTGAAGGTAAATGGATGGCTATGGAAGAAATTATGCTGAGTTTAATAATCATAACCCAGAGAACCAAGGGCCGAATGTCTTCACTCATCTGTGGAGGCTGGAGCTAGATCCTGGCCATTGAGAAAGGTAGTCTATTATCATGTTTTAAATCCAGATAAGGTGTAATGTTATACAACCTAAGTAATTTGTAGAGATGTAGTGGGAAGGAGCCGGGGGAGGGGGGAATAAAGGTAGGTAATTGGTGGGGGCTCTTGGGAGTAAATCTCATTTTCAGGATTTATATGTATCTTATATTATTTCATTAGAAGTTTGTTTGATTGTTCAACAAATAAATTTCTGAGTGAAATAAAAAAATAATCTCTAGCCTGTTTTACTTTTCCACACTCATTAATGACCTGGTACCCTGTGGTTTCCCACTTCCTGTTTGGCATTATTTCATCTATATCATATGTCTACACCTAGGCTCTGTGTGTATGTGTGTGTGTGTATGTATGTATGTGTGTATATATATATATATATATATTTACATATATATGTATAACTTTGATTGTATTTTGCATGTGTTCTGTGGTTTTAATAGATTATGCAGCATCTTCAATTGCCACAATGTTTAAATAACTTTACTGAGATATAATTCACATAGGAAGCAATTCTTTAAGTTTCCAACTCAATAACTTTTAGTTTATTTTTAGATATGTATGCCATTACTAAAGCCAGCTTTAGAACATTTTTATCATGACAGAAGGAATTCCTATAACTTCTTGCTATCACCCTCATCACTCTCATCCTTAAACACTTACAACTACTTTCTCTACTGTTAGACTTGCCTATTTTGACATTTCATCAATAGAATCATATAATATACTGTCTTTTTTGACTTAGCATAATGTTTTCAAAATTAATCTATGTAGTAGCATGTTTCTTCTTATGGAGATATTTCTGGAAAGATAATCCTGAGGTGAACTGCTGAAATCCTTGAGAACTTTCTGAAACTTTCTGAAAAATAAAAAAGGAATCCTAGAGATAGATTCTATGGAACATTTACTTTGAAGATGTGAGAACAAAGAAAGAACCAGAGTAATAAATTTCCCTTAAGAGATTGAGGAGCTAGTGAGATAGGAATTTCATTTTGGCTCTACCATGGGACAGATGCAGTCTCTAAGGAGAAGGAAAAACCTGAGTGGAATATTGAGTCCCTAAGAAACCAAAGGCTTATCATGGTTTAGTTTGTAAACATAATCACCTCATTTCCTTTTTATACGTAGAATCTGTTCCCTGGAAGTGACTAAGTTTATACCTTGCTTTCATTAAACACACATTAAATTTCTAATGTCTCATCAAGTGGCAAATATTATGATAATAAGGATGCTTATTTTTCTCTGATGCTTCAAAGGATTCAAAATTATTATTACAAATTATAACCAGCAGTTCAGAACAATTTCCAGGGAATATGAGAAATTCAGGCTGATGCTGCCCTTCCAGGATCATAGGGGTAAATAATGATGATGAAGAAGAAGCAAGGTTTTCTCTCCTGTGGAAGCTGAGCTTTGAAATGTATGTGTATTAATCTTTTTATTTAACCCCTTAAGATATCACTAACATGTAAAATTGCATATGCACAATATATGACTTGATATTTTGGCATACACACAAATGCTGAAATGACTCCAACAGCAATCACCACCACATAGTTCCTCTTTTGTATGTTTTGTGTATGTGTATCCATATAGTGAGGCCATTATTTTAAGATCTAACCTTTTAGCAAACTTCACATACATCATACATTGTTGTTAACTATTGTTAATATGGTGTGCATTAGATTTCCAGAGCTCAATCATCTTGCATAAATGAACCTTTGTACCAATTGGCCAGTATGAAATTTTCCCTCCTGCTGACCCTTGGCAACCAACATGTTACTCTGCTTAAATGAATACAATTATTTTATATTTCCCATTCAGGTGGGTTCATGGAATTTTTGTAGTTTTGCTGTTTTGTTTTTCTTTTTTATTTGTCTTGCTTATTCTCAGCAGAGTAACATGTGTTTTGAGATGAAGACCAAGGATCTAAGAGAAGTCATCTTCTTTCTATTTTGTTCAGTCCTTAGAGTCAAGTGAAACTGTTAGAGGAACACCTTTTAAGCAGAGCACAGAATCTTCAGAGCATTAGTGGACACAGGTGTTGTAATACATTAATCAATAAATTCCCTCTCTATGGACAGATATCTCATTCTTCTAGATTTATTGTCTTTTCTGTGACATGGGGCAATAACTTAAGCATTCCTAGATTCAGGTTCTTTTGTTTTAGATAGAAAGTATACCCACGGTTCCAAACACACCAGAGTGTAATCTGTGTTTAAGGCCAGTGCCAGGTTGCTAAGGTCTCTATCTCTAACTTTACTTGATGGGATGGCTCAAGCAAAGGGAAAAATATCTGATGAGAGGACAATTTTACCCTGATCCAGTTTTCTTCTCTTTTATTCCTAGATTTTTCTAGCAGTTATGTTTGCAGTTTGCATATGGTAGCACTGGCCTTATTATATAGGCTAAGTGTGATACTCTATTTAGTTAAAGATTTCAATATTAAATCATTTTCATGGTAGCACAAAAGGCAGATTGTGTGGTTTCAGTTTGGTTAGTTTCAGGTATTCCCGGTGCATGCCTCCCACTGGAAGAACTGTGTTGTCTTCTAATGAAACTGTTCTTTCCCCGTGTTCACAGATTCTCTTAGAGAAGAATGGCTCCTGGCAATGGCTCTTTTGTGACTGAATTCATTTTGGTGGGGCTAACAGACAGACCATATCTCCAACTTCCCCTGTTCTTCCTATTTATGGCAATGTACATGGTCACTGTGTTGGGAAATTTGGGTTTGATAACTCTAATTGGCCTGAATTCATACCTTCACACCCCCATGTACTTTTTCCTCTTTAATTTGTCCTTTGTTGACCTCTGTTATTCTTCTGTGTTTACACCCAAAATGCTGATGAACTTTGTATTAAAGAAGAATATTATCTCCTACATGGGATGCATGACCCAACTCTACTTTTACTGTTTTTTTGTAATTTCTGAGTGCTATGTGTTGATGTCAATGGCCTATGATCGCTATGTGGCCATCTGCAACCCACTTTTGTACAATATGGCCATGTCCCCTAAGGTGTGTTCCAACCTCATGTTTGGTTCATATTTGGTGGCATTTTCTGGTGCCATGGCCCACACTGGATGCATGCTGAGAGTGACCTTCTGTGATGCAAACTCCATCAACCACTATTTCTGTGATGTCCTTCCATTGCTCCAGCTCTCCTGCACCAGCACCTACATCAATGAGCTGGTGTTACTTATTGTGGTGGGCATCAACATCATTGTGCCCAGTCTCACCATCATTATCTCTTATGGCTTCATTCTTGCCAATATCCTTCAAATAAGCCCCACTGAGGGCAGGTCCAAAGCTTTCAGCACTTGCAGTTCCCACATAGCAGCTGTTTTTTTGTTCTTTGGATCAGGTTCATTTATGTATCTTAAGCCATCTTCTACTGGTTCAATGAATGAAAGTAAAATCTCTTCTGTATTTTATACCAATGTGGCTCCCATGACGAACCCTTTAATCTACAGCTTGAGGAACAAAGATGTTAAAGTTGCCCTGAGAAAAACCCTAAGCAGGAAAATATTTTGATTAGAAACAGTATGTCTCTGTGCATGTAGATGCAGTAAAAAGCAATTCTTTGTGTTTACTTGAAATGTTTTTAGTGAGAGCTTTACTATTATTTTTTTAGCGTGGGTAGGGAAAGTTAACTTATTTCCTATTTACAGTAGGTTTTCTCTTTTCCGCCTTTTTCCTTTTTAAGAAGAACATTAAGGAAGAAATTTCTATTTTTTTCTTTGCCAGTGGACTCTATCCTAGAAAATAGTGAATGGCCCTGTGCATGGCTAAATAGTGTAAGAACACATTGACATTATGTCATTGGGTGGGTCAGTTCTTGTTTTCCACTTGTAATGAAGCATGAGTTCCATAATCTCCCTACTCTGGTCTTCCATTCATTCTTGAGCAGGAATATGTCTCTTTAAAATGCAGGTGTTTCAGAGAAAGAGATGTTTACACATAGAATATCAATTGCATTCACTGTGCAGCTGTAAATTCTATGCATTAAATATTTTTGTCAGAGATATTGTGTTTCTTATATACAGCTTAATTAACACATACTAAATTGTTAACACATATTTGTCGTATGTATGGGATACTTAAACTCAAGAGGTTAATAGTTTACTTAAAGTTGCACACTTCTTAAAAATAAAGCCTAGAATAAACTGTTGGTATCTTAATTTCAAGTCTACTACTTTTTAAAAAATGCTTTGTATTTCATTTCTTAGACTTATTTCACTAAAAGTGAGTATATAAAAATAGTTCCGCTTCAAAAGTTGACTATGTTTTGTTCAGGGATGTGACAGGTTCTTGTTTCACTATTATTATGAATATTAAGGAGACAATTTAATTTTTTTTTCAGAAAGAGGAAATTTTTGTGGCCAGTGTGCATGAAAAATGATTGGCTCAAGCCGGAAATAGATTATTTAGAAAAAATTAGAAATTATTTAGGATCTCTTAATCAAAAGAATAGGAAGAGAATAGAACTCAAAGATCTGGACCTAAAGAAATACATGACCAGTAACTAAAGATCTATGCATGGAGGATGATCAATGGAAACTTAAACACCATTTAAATCTACTTTTGTATCCTCTTCTGTAACTATCTTCCATCATCATAAAGCTTTGGCAAAAGTTATTAACTGAATCGCCTTATATTAGCAGTGTTTGGGGGAATGAAAGTTACTATATTTATGAAGAATCAGGAAAAGAAAGTACAACAATGTCAGGATACAAAATAATTAATGGAAATAATAGTTCAAGTAAAGAAGAATCAATTTAAAAGTAAAATAATGGGAAATAAAAGTGAGCAATTTCTCTTTTGTGGAAGACCCTAGAAATACGAAGATCATAGGATTCCTCTAGATAAGACACGTGCTTTTGTCATTTGATTTTAAAGAAGGTTAGGCGGAGAAGGCAGGAGTACCTGGGACAACTAAATCACTAGTGTTTTTATCGACTTTCATGTACTCTTCTTGTATGGAGTTTAAGGTACAAAACCCCCATATTCCAGCTAAGAGAGCCATGAGAATTTGGAAGGTACATTTGGCAAATAAAACAAATGTGGCAATGTCTTTTTGAGGGTAGTGTGATGGGTAATTTTCTTTTTGAGAAAACAGGAAAAATGATGACTAGGCTGAAAATTCCATCTGAGGCATAGAATGACAGTTTTAATATTTTCTATAGTAACTGTAATAATAGATATTGTTTTACCATTTTTTATTCTCAATTTAGAGTTTAGATATTGCAAAATTTAACATATGTGTTTTTTTTGGCTTGCTTGCTGATTTTTAGGCATTGTACAACCTAAGGTATTCATAGAGATGTATTGGGAAGAGGGAGGAGGGATAAGGGTGGGTAATTGGGGGGGCTCTAAGGGGTAAGTTTTCAGAATTTATATATATATATTATAATGTTTTGTTAGACACATGTTTGATTGTTCAACAAATAAATTTCTTAACAAAAAAAGAAAAAACTTGTTTCTAAAATATGAATATATTCTGTCCTTTTATTGTTGTATGTGTCTTTTTGTATGGAATAATTTCTGTTTTTATTATATACGACAATAATGTTATTATTATGATATAATTTTAATTTTTGGTTGTAAATTTTGTCACAAGAATAAGATGACATAACAGTAATGCTTTATGTGCTCTGCAAATTTAGCATAATATTTATTGACAATTTTCCTTTCCTTTATTCAGTTGGTGAACACAGTTACGCAGGACAGTGACTTTTATTGTAGCATATTCATGCATGCCTATTACATAATTTGGTCAATGTCACTCCCCAGTAGTTCCCATTATTATTCCATCCTCCTCTCCCTGACCTCCTTTTTCTATGATTATGGCCTCTGTACTATTTTTGCCATACCTTTCTTTTTTCCCTTTGGCTTTCACAGGTGAGAGTGACCATGATACTTGTCTTTCTCAGTCTGACATATTTTGCTTGAAAAGATGCTGCCCAGCTGCACCATTTTCCTGCAAAATGATAGAATTTCATTCTTTATGGGTGAATAAAATTCCACTGTGCATATGTACCATTATCTTGTCTAACCATTCATCTGTCAATGGACACCTAGCCCAATTCCATAACTACTGTGAATTGAGTGCTGTGATACATATGGGTATATTTATTTATATCTCTAACAGTTCTATATAAAGATTTTCAAGGCACTACTATACTGATTTCCACAGGGCCTACTGTGGGGCTGCGAAAACCATGGCAGTCCTTGATCACCAGTTCTTGCAATCATGCCAGGAAGATTTTAGACATGTTGATTAAAGAAGGAACCATAAGTGTATTAGAAGAAATGGGAAAAGGGAAAAGGGGACACTGTCAAGGGAGAAGGAGGGACCTATGAGAGAGGACAGTATGCCTCTCCTGCCCTCCAGTTTTAATGGGAGTCCCAGGGAAGTTTCCAGAGAGTCCTGCCCAGGACCTTCACTTGAATTTTTTTTTTTAAGAGAGAAAGAGAGAGGGGGAGAGAGAGAGAGAGAAAGAGAGAGAGAGAATGAATCACTACAGACATCACAGAAATTCAGAGGCTTGAGAATTGTTAGAGACTATTTTGAAAACTTACACTTCAATATATTCGAAAACCTAGAAGAAATGGATGCATTTCTAGACACTTGTAAATGTGCCAAAATTTAATCAAGAGAACATATAAAAATTAATCAGACCAACAATAATGAGCAATACGATAGAAGTAGTAATAAAAGCCTTCCAACAAGAAAGCCTGGTACCAAATGGATTCCCAACTGACTTCTACCAGAGCTTTAAAGAACTAATACAACACTCAAATTATTCTGAGCCTAGGCTCAGATTCACAGTCCACAATCAATTAAGAATTTTCTCAGGGGCTGGAGCGGTGGCTCAGTGGTTTTGGTGCTTGCCTGGCAAGCACGAGGACCCGAGTTCAAACCCCAGCACCACATACACAACTAAGTGTTGGAGCAACAAAGGTCATGTGAAAAACTAAATAAAGTTGTTTCTCTCTTTCTCTGTCTCTCTCACTGTCCCTCTCTCTTTAAAAAAAAAATTTTTTTTCTCAGAAAAGGAGACCCATAATTTTAATGTGCTTAATTTGATAAATGAAATAATTTTGGAGTTCTGGGGACAGGCCTAAAGTAATGGTCTTTTCACTATCTTCCTTCCCTTCAACTAACAGTGTCTATGAACCATAGTTTGGATGACCAAGAGTTTGTGAATAATCATGTATAGTACCTGGAGTATAAGCAAAGTAGCATATCTAACCCAACCCCCCCAAAAAATGAGTATCTTCTGGTCATGGTAATATAGGTTATTATATCTAATAATATAATATGACATCTTTTAAAAGCAATTTTATTATAGCATATTCTATATATAGCATTGAATTCACTGAACATGTACATAGAGAATAATTTTCCTGATGGTAGCATAAACAAAATTATCTTCTGCTATGGGCATGAAGAATTGCTATAGTCCAGATGGGGTTATTTGGGTTGCAGTGATGATTTATTCTATCATTAGATTTACTTGTTTGACCCATTGGATGTAAAATATACTTATTTTTCAACCTCCCTATGCCACGTACTTGAAAAGTCAAGAAAAATATGCATTGATCTAGGCACTCCTTTATTGTTGATAGGATTTAATAAATGAAGAGAGAAGTTATTCCCAAGTTGTCATACCCATATTGGAATTTTCCAGAGAAAGGGCTCATGACTATGACTTCTAAAGTTCTGTGTTCATGTGATAGGTCAGAATTCATCAAATTCTTGAAGAATTTTCCAAAATTAAACATAATGATTTTTGCCCCCATAACATGTTAGATTATATTTAATTTTATTGTAAGCTAAAGCCATTTGTAGTTCCTTGGAGAGATTAATGATATATGAATGAATACAAACAGTATGGGATAAATATGGTTTTCCTAAAAATATTTCATAAGAGGAAAAAATGATGAAGTTGTCAAGGAACTAATAGGTGGTAGTGACTCTTTTAGATCCTGGAGGTGTGGCAGTAAGTGATATGTACAGAGGGAACCTGCAGGGAGATCTCAGTCTTGTCAGTTTGGAAAATAAGCAGTCAAGAACAAATTAGAAGGATAAAGGGGGAAAGAGTACGCATACTGGGTTGGGCATAAATTGAACACATATATCCCTTTATAACTTAGATTTTAAAGTACTGCTCAAATTTCTGACGTAAGAGAGAGAAAAAACAAGACAGACAAGGCATATGGGAGAAAAGGGCAGGAAAGGTATTCTTCCAGGCTAGAGTAGTTCCACAACTAGGAATTGCAGATGATATTTAGAAGTTTCATGAAGTTTCATAAAGATGGAAGAAAGAAGGTTGACAATCACTCTTGGAACATGGCAGTTTCATAAATTTTTTGTCAGTTGTATAGCAGTGTAGAAAATGATGTGATTGGCATTAATGGGTATATGAATACACACTACCCTTAGCCTCTCTTCTAATCTTTACCTCTGATATATGAGATAAAACTCTTCCTTAGCAAATGGGACCAAAAAGACCACAAAAAGAAGTAATTTTTAAAAATCCTAGCAAATATGTAAGGATATTTACAAATGGATAAAACAATGTTAGTTCACACCACGTGATAGTTGATAACTTATTTCTAATAAATCGTCCACATGCTACTTCTGCTACAGGACTGTTTCTCTGTGTAATATTTTCTTCAGGGCAACATGAACATCCTTATTTCTCAGGATGTAGATCAGTGGGTTCAGCATGGGTACAACAATGGTATAAAATACAGAGGATACTTTCCCTTGGTCCATGGAGCTGACTGATGATGGCTGAAGGTACATGAATGCAGCAGAACCAAAGAAGAGAGCAACAGCTGAGATGTGGGAGCTGCATGTGCTGAAGGCTTTGGACCTGCCCTCAGTGGAGCGAATGCGCAGGATACTGGCAATGATGAAAACGTAGGAGGTAAGGATGGACAGGGTTGGCATAAAGATGTTAAATGTACCAAAAAATAGAATCAGCACTTCATTGACATAAGTACTAGAGCAAGAGAGCTTCAGGAGGGGAAGAAGATCACAGAAATAATGGTTGATCACATCCAGTTTGCAGAATTGAACCCTAATCATGCAGCCTGTATGAGCTGATGCACAAAGCACACCTATAATATATACCCCTAAAATCAGGGAAAAGCACGTCTGAGAGGACATGACGACATGGTAAAGCAGTGGGCTACAGATGGCAACATAGCGGTCATATGCCATTGCAGCCAGCATATAACACTCTGCAATTGCAAAAATGAGGAAGAAATATAGCTGAGTCATGCATTGAGGGTAGGAGATGATGTTCTTCTCCATCACAAAGTTCACCAGCATTTTGGGGGTAATGACAGTGGAATGACAGAGGTCAATCAAAGACAGACTGTTGACAAAGTAGTACATGGGGGTGTGCAGGTGAGAGCTGAGCCTTATCAGCATGATCATGCCCAGGTTCCCCACCACTGTGAGCACATAGATTCCCAGGAAGAGGAGGAAGAGGGGCAGCTGGAGCTCTGGCTTCTCTGAGAGCCCAGCCAAGATGAACTCAGTCACTGTGGAATTATTTCCTGTTTCCATGTTCTCTGTTGGGCTTCTGAAAGGGAGAGAAAACAAACAAAAACAAACAAACAAACAAAAAAGAAACACGATTGCTGGAGTCACCTCATTATTCCTTTCCATTTACCTGTGAATGCCCCATACCTATCATTTCCAGTCTAAATATCTCCTTGGTCATTATATGATTGTTTGACTTGGGTCAATTAAGTAAAATTTGTTTCAACTTATTATTTATCAAACTTTATTTTCAAAACTATAAATGTATTTCATAAAAAGTTTTACCCAACATAAATATTTTCAGAAAAGTTGATTATTTAGAGAAACTGATATAAGAGAATAAAACTGACTGAGTGGAAAGTTGCAGACAGCCAGCCCTGCCTAAGGGCATGAACCCTTATAACATCAAACTGATTTCTGACAGGGTGAATAGAGAAGTTACTACTGTCAGATTTTTCAATTATTTTATGTAATTATTAGGAAATCTGATATTACTGAAATTGAACAATACATACACAACCATTGTGCAAATCTACCAGCTGTATCAGCCCACAATTAGCCAGTATGCAGTCTCAGTACAGTACATGAGAAAAACAGACCAGGTTCTTGCTAAATGAGGAGATCTTAATGTAAAAGTTTCTGTGACTTCATTATTTACTAATTTACACCTTTGGGTAATTAAAATTTTTTTTGTGTCTTAACTTTGTAACTGTATAAAAGAAACAAAAATGATACCTATCTCATAATAAAATTGGCTGAAACATCAGTTAGCTAATGAGCAATGTCACTGTGCTGACATTAGCCTGTTAAGATTCTATTAATTAGAAAATAAGCTATAGTACTCATTCAAATTACAATAACAGACACCTTGATATCCCAACTTGCCTCAATATTTTGTGAATTAGGATGGAGTTCAAAGTACAAATATACATTGGGGAAGTGTGGAAATATAAATGTTATCTTATAATGTCTTAAATCAGGAGCTGACAATATTATTGATTACACCAAAGTAAAATTCCAAATGGATTAGAGTTGAATTGTAAAAAATGTGAAAAGGAAAAGAAATCTAAAAATTTTTATCATACTTTTACAATGAAATAAATTTGAGAAAGACATAAATACAAGAAAGACTTAACTTATAAACATCTGCTAGTATTTTTAAAAAGCCTTGAGACCTTGTAGTAATGTAATATTAACTTTTAGAAAGGATGCATACACACAACACACAAAAAATAAATGAAAATAATAAAAACCTTACCATAAAAATAATTCATTTGTATTTCATCAAAAATAAAAACGATTTTTCAAAAGATGCCCTTAAGAAAATTTGAAGGCAAACCCAGAGGAATACATAAATCTAAAAAAAAGAGCTTTATCCAAATTATAAAAAATTATAACTATGTAAAAGCAACAAAATTTAAAGATAAGCAAAATATCCAAACAGATATTTTACAAAGTGACATGAGTCACCATGTGAATTCACTAAGCACATGCGAATATATTCAATGTCATTAGTGTTACAGGAAACTAAAATAAGATGTCTCTACGTACTTCTACAGGAAGGGGTCTCAAGCAAAACAAACGAAAAATTCTGGCAATCACAATTGTTGGAGAGGAATAAGTAGACTTATTATACAAAACTTGTGGAGACTGTCAAAATTTTCAAATAATGTGGAAAACAGCTTGGCAGTTTTTTATGAACTTATACAAGCACTGTTAATCCAACAAGACTGCTCCTAAATTTTACATATGAGAAATGGGACTTAAATGAAAATGTGCATGACAGCTTTATTCCTAGCAATCCCAAATTGGAAATAATTCAAACATTCATCAACATGTGAACAAATGAATGAATTGGAGAACATGTGTAGAGTGGAATTCTACTCAGTATTTAAATAGGATTAAATGACATATGTTCAATGTCACAAATATTAAAAAACATCTCTTTTGGAATACATCATATAAAATTTACTTTAAATATTGGGATGTTTGCACCAGTGTCACAATCCAGATGTGTCTTTATGTGAAAACTGTTAATAATGGATTCAATTTATTTCACAATTCACCTTTCAAATTTTTACCTTAAGATTTTTTAAATTGAAATTTCAATACATTTTTTCATTTTTCAAGTAATCAAATATACTGAATTAATTTTTGTAAACATTTATTTAATAAATATCTTTTAAATACTACACTATAAAATGTGTTTTATAATATATGGAAATCACACATCACTCTTTCTAGAATTTATTTATTTATCAATTTAAGTGCACTAACTCTTGGCTAGGTTGAGAGTTTATAAATAATATATTTGTTTTCCATTTAAATAATTTTCAATAACTTTATTTTACTCTTTATACTTTTCTTTGATGAGTTCCTGCTCTTTTCCAAATTTTATTAAATAAAAACTTGAATTAATACTTAATTTTTATTATATTTTAATGTGTACATGTGGTTTAGAAATTTCCCTCTATGAACTGTTTAGTTGAAACTCACAAGTTTTGATATATAAAGTTTATAATAATGTTCAGTTTAAAATATTTTTAGTTTGTTTCATTTTCATTGTTCAATGGATTATGTAAAATTGCATTGCTAACTTTACAAATGTTGGGTTTCTTTTTTAAAGCCATTTCACTTTAAAAATATTTATGATAATATCATTGTGTTCAACATATGTATTCTGACGCATATAACTCGTGACAAATGTTTCCTTAATAATACAGCATATTACCAAGTTTTATAAATACTCCTAATGCATCTTAAATAATATCTTGTCTAATTTTCAGGGTGATACAAGATGTGTCTTTTACTTATTTCCAATTCATTAAATATATTATTTAGGGCTGGAGCAGTGGCTCAGCAGTTTCTGTGCTTGGCTTGCAAGCACAGGGATGCGAGTTCCTACCCCAGCACCAGGTATGCAATGAAGTGTCTGAGCAACAAAAGCCAGAAGGAAAACTAAATAAAATTGATTCTCTCTTTCTCTCTCCCTCTCACTGTCCCTCTCTCTTTAAAAAATTATATAAGTATATATTTTATATATATCTAATTTATGTATATAATTTATATATATAATTTATATATAAATAATATAATTTATAATATCTAAGTAATATATATATATTACTTAGATATTTCACATGGGTAGTGATTTGTTTGGCTGCTGTTTTAATAACTATTTAGCAAAGTATGGTGATATCTAAACTAAATTTTCTTTCTTTTTCTTCCTTTAGCTTCTATGTTACCAGAATATTAGACAGTTATCTTTGTTTAGTGTTTGCAAAATCATATCATTCTTCATCTGCTTCCATTTGATCACTATGCACTCTTGTATTAAAATGGATTTTTTAAAGAAGCTACAATTGAAATAAAATTTAAATACACTATCACATAAAATAGCAAGCTAAAATTAAGTAAATATCTAGTGATGAATTTGACAAATGTATGCAGTACTCTTACAATGAAACTTTCAAATAACCCTGCAACAAATTACAGAAAATCTTGATAAACAGAGGCATTTATTGTGTTCATGATTTGGCCGTTGCAAAGATATTAAGATTCATGGATAGACTCAACATAATCCAATTCCTGCACAACATATCTAAATAGATAATTAGTATTTAAGACACCAATAAAATATCTGAGGGATCATTTGACTGTTTCTGATCATTTCTTGGGATTTATAGAAAATGTTGGCTTAGTCTGATAAGGGAGTAGAGTTAAAATATTGAATCTTAAGCAGTTACAAATATCAGACTCTACAGTCTCAGGATGGATGTAGTAATAGCCTTCATGCTCTGCACTCTTTGCTCCTTGAATTTGTCTCTACTTAACCTCCACATATAGGATCAGTAAATGCCTTAATTTTAGAATCCAATTTTTTTCAAATCAGGGAATTTTATAGTCAAATCCAGTTTTTCAACTAGATCTGGAGCACACGCAACTCACCCTCATTCTACAGCTGTGAATGGTGTGGAATCTCAGTGAATGTGGTAGAGTAGTCTAGTCTGTTGCTCTATGGTTAAATGCAGAGTACACTTGATCACAGACAGTGCTTATCAATCCATAGCTTTCCAGCATGGTTCATCATCAGAGTCACCTAGGTAGTTTATAAGTTTAAGAAAAAAATGATGAATGCAAAAATGTGAGTAGGTTTATTTTGAACTACAAAAACTATTGCTCTACCTCTCAATGTACTTAGCCATGTACTCCAGGGGAGGGATGAGCGGAGGGAAAGGGGAAATACTGGGGGATGGTGTTAGCAAAATTATACTATCATATTTTGTACACATATGAGTATAAAACACATCCCACCATTAGGTACAACTATAATGCACCAATAATAATATGGAAAAAGGGAAACTTAATCTCTGTATATTAGCTTCAATAAACATTTTATTTCTAGTTCTTCTGAAGGTCACCTCCATAGCACTAAACAGTTGTCTCATATTGCTGTTTTTGGAATTACCAACTTCAAACCTTACACCAACTTTCCATATTATACGTGCAGTGACTTTAGTTAACCAATGTCACTATTTCCTCTCTTATTGTGATATTTGACAGTTGTGCTTTATTTTAGATATGTGAGTAGCTTATAGAACAATTAAAATATTCTCAAAATTCTTTATCAGCTTTCAAGTTTTTCTTAACTCATCTGGAGAAACTGTTTGTTTAATTTAGATCTCTTACCCCTATTTCAGACTTTTTGAATCAGAATCTCTCAGGGAGGATTTAGAAATCCAACTTTCTAAAAATTGAATTTCAATAAAATAACAAACTGCCACAAAACTATCAAAGTAATTCTGGTGATTAGTTGAATTTGGTAACAAATTAATTAAGAAAGCAAAATTGGTCTAGTGGCATGCTTTGGGGGGAGCTACAGGACTCTCTCTTTCAGCAAATATTACAGAGACATAAAGAATAAGACGTTGACCTCAGATATACAGATATGAAAGGTAAAATGACATCTACTCTTAGTTCAAATAAAACTTATCCATTTCTATCCTGTTAATGTAGTTTCCAGTTTTTAATTTCAAGTATGATGTGTCTCTGTGGTCATCAGGTTTACAGACGTAATATAACTGAAGAGTGTGCAATAAAACACATAACTGAATTGATAATACATCCCAACTGCCTTCTATTAAAAAGTAGATGAATGTACTATCATTCACCACAGAGAGGTCTATAACATGCCAATAAAACTTAAGTGAAGTTGGAGAGAAATTAAACTTTTCAATGTGTTGCCTAATTCAAAGTTATGAAGTTAAATGCATTTGAATATTTGTAGTTATTTAAAAAAATATTGTCTACTATTTTTTTAAATCTGCTGAGAATCAATATGAATCTGAAAATTGCCTTCGCCTGTGAAGCAAATTATGGCTCCCTATGATCACAAGATCAAATTAAAAATATTTGACTCCCTGTATTAATAATTGCAACAAAAGCTAGGTAAGTGTGGTTGTAAATTCTATAACATTGAGTAATATGACTAGGTCACTAAACACAACTATCAAAGGCTTTTTACTCCACTTTTTTCCTCACTCTTGACTACTTGAATTATAGTCAACAGGTAAGGAATGCAGTTGAAGAGTTCTTTGGAATTAAACTCTATGAAATTTTCCTTTTGTGAGTTGAACTTGAGCTGGAATTGCCCATCCCCCAGAGTACAGTTAACTCCCTGTGGTAAATAGTATGCCCAAGTTACTGTACCTTCAACCCTATGGGACAGCAACCAGGAGAATGTATTCAGATGCATAAAATAGTTAAAACAAACCAGATTCACCAAAACTGAACCAACACATAATCTAGGGAAGCCATACTTATGTAGGAGGATAGGAGGGAAGAGACAGGAGGGAGGGATGATAGAGAGGAATCTGGGGGGGAATCAACAATATAACTTACTCTTTACTCCCTCAAGAAGCCAAATAATACTTATGAAATCATTTAATTCTGGAAAATGCACAATTATATACATATACATGTAAAATAAATAAGATATTTATATTTGTTATGGGGGAAATATAGAAGAGTCAAGAGATTGACTTGGGTGATGTGGGGATGATTGAAAATTAGGATCAGGGGCATTTCATATTATTACTACATATGCATTTATCATTGTACAATAATACAAAACTCCTGAATAAAATTTAAAAAAATAAAAAATAAGTAAAAAATTAAAAGAAAGAAAGAAAGAATATAAAATTGGTTTACTGAGCAAAATCACCAGCTGTTGGTTTGAACTATTATTATTCTTTACAATAAAAATCTCGTTAATAAAAAATTTAGCAAGGAATATGTGTGTTAACTTCTAACCTTAGTTTTAAAAAAGTTGTCCTGGATTCCGGACAACTGCAGGTGGTGCGCTGAAGGGAGGCGGCTGTTCCTCAGGCTCCAAGACTGGATGGGAAAATCCCAGTTCATCTTCAGTTTTTCGGGGTGTGTTTTGGGGAATATATTTATGAATTCCTAGTGCTAGTTTGTGCAGCTTTTTTGAGGAGCCGAGATCTGGGAGAATCACATGGAGAAAAAGAGGGATTTTTTCCGTTCGCCAGGGACCTGGCAGTTTTGCTGCCTTTGTTTACATTCCGCCAGCGGCCAGGAGCAGGGGTGGAGTTGAATAGAGCCAGCGACTGGACCACTGCTGGGAACCCGTGCTCTATAGAAGCAGAGCATCGGCCAGCGCATTTGCAGACACCCACCCAGCTCATACACTGCGTCTGTCAAGAACTGTGTTTGGAAGCGGCCCACAGAGGTGCCCGTTGGAACAGGCTGCTCGGTGGGAAAGCCGAGCCATCATTACAAGCTCCAGGAGACATCACTCTCTGGCTTTTCAGAGCAGGTGCTGAAAGCTGCATGGGGAGATGGTCACTGACCACAGAATGAACCAGAAAGAGAAGGCTCTGGACAGGCCCAGTCTCCACCTTGCTTAGGGGGACTTGGGTTTGTGGAGTAAAGGGGAGCATTTCTCAGCCCTGTCCACCCCCACCCCAGCCAGAAGGATCACGTGACAAGTTAAACACGCTGACTCCTCTGCTACAAGAGACAGAGCATGCAACTTCCAGCAGAGGGAGAATAGAAATCATCTCATTCTCCCTGCTCATTAAGTCTTCTGGCTTTCAGTTCCCCTGGGAGGCTGGCAAAGTTCAGGGCATTCCAGAATCAGACCTCTTCACTGGATTCCCCTCATAGAAATCCCAGGAGACTGAGAACATCCCAGTCCTCTTCCCGAGATC
>PVKS010022465.1:0-33697 GCA_004027875.1 Aplodontia rufa | reverse complement strand
TTCCCCTTTTAATAAGCCAAGGTCCATGCGGATATGAATCTACATATTTTTTCCTATCCTACCTTTTTCTTACTACTTTTTTTTTTGCCTAATTCTAGAATAACTATTTCCCTGCTTATAGAACCCAGCTTATAAAATACTCATTTCATTTATCAATTCTAAATGGACTTATCAGTCTAGGATTTGGGGATTTTGTGCATAATCCACTTTTTTTTTAAGAGATAAGGAGAGAGTGAGAAAAGAGGGAAAGGAATAATCAATTTTATTTATTTTTTCATCTGGCCTTTGTTTCTCCAACACTTAGTTGTGCATGTGGTGCTGGGCTTTGAACCCAGGTCCTCATGCATGCAAGGCAAATGCTCCAACCACTGAGCCACAGCTCCAGCCTTGTAATCCACTTTCTTCCTACTCATATTGTTCATGACACTGTGGATTCACCTTAGAGGTCCTGTCACAGCCTTGGTCTTCACAAGCAGACGTTGAGCTGGCTTGTTTTTACTTTGTCCACCACCTTGACTGTTAACACACATGCAGTTGTGGGACAAGCTGTTCATTAAATGCACAAGCAAGTCAACAGCAAGGGGAAAGCCAACTGAGTGTAGATGTGTGAGTTTAACATGCCCTTGTACTTGCTCACCAGTACCCATGCTGATGG
This sequence comes from Aplodontia rufa, assembly GCA_004027875.1. NCBI lineage: Eukaryota > Metazoa > Chordata > Mammalia > Rodentia > Aplodontiidae > Aplodontia > Aplodontia rufa. Next base: position 33,042 of record PVKS010022465.1, on the reverse strand, counting down.
TGATCTTTCCCCACGCATGGAGGCCTCTGGCCCCTTAGTGGGATGAGTCTAAATTAAATAAGAGAAGGGAGAAACCAGAAATCGAGTGGTCACACAGCCTCATGGATCCTACCAAATATCTTCCAAGCCTCGGATTCTACCTACCACCCCTGCTTCTAGACTGTCCATTTTTCCCTTTTACAATAAATATGTAATAGGTTTTCTGTTTAACATTCATGATTAGTAAAATAATTCACTTCTGTCTGAATTCTTTTAGAGAACCTCCATGTACTTAAAACTTGGATGGTATCTTTATAAAGTGTGCAGGTCATACTTTGCTGAAGATCAGCAAAGTAACTCATAGAGCTATGAAGTGAGTGCCAGTCACACCATAAGTCAAGGGCAACAGCATGAGAGTTTAGGGGACAAGTCTGGGCTTTGGTGCACCTGGCACAATCCTCACCTTTAGGGATGATGTTCTCTCAGAAGTCCAGGGTGCAGAAAAGAATAGGATGATGTTAACTCCTTATCATGATTCCATGGACTTTATGAGTGTCAAGTAAGATGAAGTTTCATTGTGTTTACCCATTTCAAAAAATTACCATTTACCTTTTAAGTGGCTTATCAAGATAGTATGAAATGCGAACTGTTTCCAAACTCAAGAAGAGATGGGTATGCAATTCCTCCAACCATAAGGGGTTTGGAAATAGCAGTAGAAACACCCTAATCTGCCTAGGACACAGAAGATGAATAATTGGCAGAAGAGTGTAGTCTGCTCTAAGAAGTCTGCTGGGAACTTTAGTTCCCACCCTGTCTCTGCTTCCAGGAAGAAAAGTCTAAGATTTGCTCCTCACTCGTCAGTGGAGTTCCTGCAGTTCCTATATTGAGATCCTCTAGGGACTGATGATGGATCCGAACTATTACTGAAGTTCATCTGAGTCCATAGTCTACTGTCCTCCGGTGTCAGAACCATTCAGATAGCTGGTTACATAATTTTCAGTGAACCAGGAGAAAAAGAACCCTTCCAGGGTTGCCCTGAAGCAATATATATTCAAAATTCGTTTTACTTGGGTTTCTAAATATAATGTTCCTTTACAATTATACATACATTGCTTGGCCATTTTCCAATTTTTATTTGATGCCCAAAACAGTGTTAGGCAATAAATAGCTCTTGTTATTCCCATTTCTACAGACAAGAAACCGACGCTTAGAGAAGTTACGTTGCTTAAACTCAGGTCTGATTTCAAAGCCGATGCTTTCTTTTTTTGTTTTGAAATAATTATATAGAGTCACATGAGGTTGCAAAGAAATGTATAGTGAAGTCTCACGTACACTTATCCTCACCTCCTCCAACGTGAGCCTCTCGCACACTGTAGTGCAATATCAAAACCAAGGAACTGACATTGGAACAATGCACAGAGCTTATTTAGAGTTCACCAGTTATTCAGGCGTGTGAGTGTAGCTCTGTGCAAATTCCACACTCTTTCTATATGAACCACACACTGTTCTACCAATTTTAAATACAAAGCCAGATTATAGGAGTGACTAAAATGACTTTTCCCTCAATAAAATAGTGTCTAGCACCAATTACATACATTATCAAACAGGATTCATTTCTAGTAAGAGGAAGGAAAAAGAAGAAAAGGAATCAATACTAAAAACCTTAGTCTTGGGGTACTAGTTTGTGCTGGGTGCCTTCGTGGGTACATATTCTGCAGGTGATGATAGGTACATCACAGGGGAGCACAATTTATTGATTTTTTTTTTTTTGCAATTACACTGGCAATTTTCTATCATTTCAGAAATTTCTATCAGCAAAAGAAAGGTGATTTTACCTTGGCTTCAAATTTAGTCCCATCGTCTTCCTTTTCCAGGGAGTTCAAATCTGCCTCCACATGTGGCTCCTCAGAAGTTCTTAGAGGAGGAGCTAAGGCATCAGAAGAAAAAATGTCATTGGTTTGCACTCGACTTACAAACTATTTCAGAGCACTTCCCTCACTTGGCTGAACAGCAAGCTCAGCACAGATTCCCTCAGTGGGGGATGAAATCAGAGATGAAGGAAAAACACAGAAAAGAAACAGAGCCCTTGATCCCAGAGACTTCTCACTTCAGCCAGAGACAAAAGTCGCACCCACACCACACAACACACCGATCCACAGCATATCAGTAAATACAGTGTGATAAAAACAATCATGTTTTACCCAGCTCTGTCATTTTATCATTCTCATTTTAAGGGTTAGCTCTTAGGCCACTTTCTTCATGAAGTCTTCCCCACTGGTTACAAATGCATGAATTCTAGGTGCTGCGAACTTAGCATGTTTTGTTGGTACTATGTAAAATTGCATTTGATGGTGTTCTTGGATTAGAAGACTAAATTCTAGGAACCACATTTGATGGAATGTATCTTTCCATTTTAAAAATAATTAACTTGTGCTTCTTATAACAATTGAAAAATACTAAAATTTTACTATTTAAGCACAATCACTTAGTATATGACCTCAGTTTTCTTTAACATGCCCTCTCTCTGTCTCTCGCCACACACACACACACACACAGACATGCAAACTATTACTGTAATGGGATGTCCATGCCTGGCCCAGCCAGAGGAAGTTGCTCCTAATCTGATGATGTAATGGCTGGATTCCACTGATGCGTGGGGTGGGGGTGGGGGGCTGGCTGTGGGACAGAATCAGGTAGCTGAGGCAGGAAGGAATTGGGCTGTCTTGTTCTGTCTCCCTTCTCTCCACCTCACAGGGCTCTCAAGCACCTGGAGATACCCTTCATGCTCCAGACTCACTGGTAGTAAGTCTGGCACTTCAGAGGAGAAGGCCTGGTTGGGCCTCCAGGCTTCCTAATCAGCTTTATTAGCTTTACCCAGTTTTGGGAGTGATGTTTGCAAGGCGAATAAGTGAGCAGCACTTTAATTTCTTGTCATTGCCACTATCTTTGTGCATAGAACTCTCTTGTAGTTACAGGATACTTGGGATTAACCAGAGGCAGGACTTGAGCATTTCCAAGTCCTGTACCAAAATATCATCCATCTAATACCACTGATATTATAGCATGATCAGAGCAATCTCTGAGCTTTAGCTTCTTCATCTGTAAAGGGGGAAGTGAGAAAGCATACAGCGTATAGTTGTTAGGAGCTTCAATGGGTTAATATATGTAAAGTATGTGATGTATTTTACTATCATTATAGCTATGGCATTAAAAAAGTTTTTTCATATTCTTTATGAACTTCTGAGATGTCAGTGTTGTGTTCAAGGCACGCAGCTGACAAGACTCAGGCCTGAGATCATAGCTCTCATCACTAAGCTCCTCCACTTACCTTCTTTATACTATGGAAAACCACTGTTTATCTTTTTTTTTTTTTTTTAATTTAAGAGAGAGGGACAGTGAGAGAGAGGGAGACAGAGAGAATCAATTTTTATTTAGTTTTTCATGTGGCTTCTGCTGACCTGAGACTTAGATGTGTACGTGGTGCCGGGTTTGAACCTGTGTACTCGGGCATGATGGGCAAGCGCCATAACCGCCGAGCTACCGCTCCAGCCCCTCCACTGTTTATCTTGGCACAGACTCGGTTACTAAGGAATCAGACAAATGTGTTTAAGAATGCGGTTAGTGGCCCACTTGAGTCCACACGCAGCGGTTACTTGCCAAAAACAAAAGTGGAGGATTGTTCTGCAAAATGAGCGGGCTGCCTGCCTGAGGTCAACGGCAGCCTGTTCAGACATGATGAAGATTTGTTTACCCTGGAAAGCGACTGTAACCATTATGAATCCTGCATTTGAAAAGCTGGAAAACAACCTATCATTCCTGTTTATTACTTGTAACAAGCATATTCCTTGAAAGAGGAAAGAGGCAAAGTCACAGGCGTGAATGAACAAGATTAGTCTGAGGGGTCAGGAGAACCAAGGCCTGCTTCCAACAGGAAGGATGTCGAGAACCAAGGCCTGCTTCCAACAGGAAGGATGTCTCCGCATGCGAGTGCGAGTGTGTTGTGCAAATGTGCCTGAGCGTGCATGTGTATGTATGTGAATGTGTGCATGGGTGTGTGAGTCTGCTCTTGCCTAGAAAATTTCAGAAAAGAAATACACTGAGCTGTTATTAAGGATTATGTCTGAAAAGTGTAATGCCTGATGGGAGACAGAGGGCCATAAATTACGCTAAAGGGAGAATTAACCAAAGACCCCATAATCTACAGGTAGAAAAACCTGAACGAACTTGTTGCCAACAGACCTCCCAACAAGAAATGCCAGCAGGGGACTGGAGCAGTGGCTCAGTGGTAGAGTACTTGCCTGGTATGCATGGGGGCCCAGGTTCAAACCCCAGCACCATGGACACAACTAAGTGGAGGGAAAACAAAAACCAGATGAAAAAATTAAAAAAAATTAATTCTGTCTTTCTCTTTCTAACTCTATCTTTTTAAAGAGAGAGAGGGACAGTGAGAGAGAGAGGGAGAGAATCAATTTTATTCACTTTTTCATGTGGCTTTTGTTGCTCTGACACTTGTATACATGGTGCTGGGGTTTGAACCCACGTCCTCATGCATGCCAGGCAAGTGTCATAACCACAGAGCCACGCCTCCAACCCCCCCTCTCTCTTCATAATAATAATAAATTTTTAAAAATGCCAGCAGTTCTTTGACCTGAAGAGAAACAATAAAAGGTGGTAATTCAGAATCTGTGATAAGGAATAAAGAATGCTGAAAATGGCAAATAAGAGGAGAAATCTAAGATAGGACACACACACACAACTTTTTCTTAATTTCATTAGAAGATATAAAATTATCTACAATTTATAAAACCAGGGCTAGGTAGTGGTGTGGCTCGGTGTCAGAGGGTGTGTTAGGCCCTGGGTTCAATCCTCAGCACCTAAATATGTAAACATTCATTTGTTTGTTTAGGTGGTGCAATGTAGTGCTTGCCTAGCTTGTGCACGGCTCTGTGCTCAACCCCCAGCACCACACACACACAAAATACATGCTACCAAAATGCGGAGATTAACAAAACAGATATAATATTATTTATGATAAGAACAGCACAGAGGATGGTGGGTGGGACATATGGAACTATGCTGTTGTAAACTTCCTGTGTTTTACATAAAGTGGTAAGATACAAATTCAATGCAGATAATGATAAATTAAGGATGCAAATGATAGTTCCTACAGGAACATCTAGGGTAAAACAAGGCAAAGAAGTAGGCTAACAAGTCAAGAGAGAAATTACAACTGAATATTCAAAAATATTTGCTAACCCAGAAGAAGGCAGGAAAGGAGGAAAATAGGAATAAAAAATACATAAGATAACTAGACAACAAAAAACTAAAAAGCAGCTATTTTGAATCCAATCATTTCAATAATTATATTGTATATAGTTGGACCAAGCGTGACAACTAAAAGGCAGGTGTGAACAAAAATAAAGAAAGACATAACTGTGTGTTCTCACCAGAAACTATAAAGATGAAAGAACAGCAAAAGATACAGCATGCAAACACTAGGGGTAGGAAAGATGAAATGACTGTTACGATAACATTAGACAAAAACAGACTTGAAGAATACTACTAAAGAGAAGGAGAGAAGGAGAGATACTTCACAATTACAAAAGGGCTACTAGGTCAAGAAGACATAAAATTATGAATATGCATGTGCTTAATATTAGAATTTCACAATGCATGATGTAATAAATGACACATACATCGTATAAGCAACTTATCCCAAGAATATACAGTTGCTTTAGCATTCGAAATAAACCATCATAATTCACTGTATTAACAATGAATCAGGGTTGGAGCAGTGGCTCAAAGTGCTTGCCTGGCATGCATGAGGACCCAGGTTTCAGCCCCAGTACCATATACACAAGGGAGTGTAGGAGCAATGAAGGCCACATGAAAAACTAAAAATAAAATTAATCCTCTCTCTCTCCCTCTCTCTTTAAAAAACAAAAACAATGAATCAGGCTGGAGCAGTGGCTCAGTGGTTGGAGTGCTTGCCTGGCATGAGCAAGGACTGGGGTTCAAACCCCAGCACTACATACACAACTAAGTGTCAGAGAAACAAAGGCCATATGATGAAATTGATTCTCTCTCTCTCTCTTACTCACTCTATCCCTCTCCCTCTCTCTTCAAAAAAAAAAGACAATGAATCACATGGACAGAGGCCACATGATGATCTCAATGTACTTGCCACTAAGCACAATGAAAAGTTCAGTAATCCCTTGTGATAAAAACTCACAGAAAACTAGACATCAAAGGGAAATTGCTCAATCTGATAAAAGTTATCTATGGAAAATTTACAGTTCATATGATAGTTAAAAGTGAACCAGGAGCTCTTTCCCCTAACATTGGGAAAATAGAAGTGCTCTCCCCACTTCTATTCAACATTGTATTGGGGATCCCAGCTGTTATAGTGAAACAAGGGAAAAAAGAGATAAAGACGGAAACAGAAGACCTTCCCCATTCACAGATGACAGGATTGTGCTTCTACACAGAAATATATTCTTATTTTTATATATAATAAACTCCATTGCCTATAAGGTTAAAAAAATGAAATGTCTAAGACTTTTATACTTTAAACTACTACACTGTTATAAGAAGCTAAAGATGACTCAAATAAATGGAGAATTATAGCGTATGTGAACTGACTCAATAGCTATACTATTTCTCCTGAAATTGATCCATATATTTCATGTGATTCTATTCATAAGCCCAGCAGAAACTGAAACATGATTATCAAATTTATTTCTTTTTTATTCTAAAACTTATATGGAAATGAACAACACCTAAAATAACCAAAAGAATCTTCAAAAAAATTTACGTTATCTGATCTTAAGTCTTTTTAATAAGTTATGATCATCAAAACTCTGTGGAACTGGTATAAGGACTTATCTAGTTTTTTTTTATCTTTTCCAAGAACCAATCTTACCACCCCATTGCACAAGTTTTCCATAGGTACCTTTTATCAGATTGAGGAATTTCCCTTTGATTCCTAGTTTTCTGTGAGTTTTTATCACAAATAATTAAATGGGCATTTATTTATTTTAAATAAAGAGAGAGGGACAGTGAGAGAGAGAGAAAGATAGAATCAACTTTATTTAGTTTTTCATGTGGCTTTCATTGCTCAAACACTTCATTGTGTACGTGGTGCTGGGGTTCGAACCCATGTCCTTGCACATGCCAGGCAAGCGACATAACCACTGAGCTACTGCTCCAGCCCTTAAATGGGATGTTAATAGAGTCTGCTCCATTATGCTAGTGTTACTTGTGCATTTTATATTATTATCACAAGACTGCAAGATTCTCCTTGCATATCAGGTACTCAGTGACGTTTAAGTACTTATAGAAGTCTTCAACGTGCACCATGCCTTATGTGTCATTTGTTTTAAATTTTATCTGGTGAAATAATGATCATGATTCATCTTATGCAACCACAATCACAACCCTCCATTTCAGCGATGACACACAAAAACCACAAATCTTCCTTCTTCCAAATAACCTACCCAAGGTGGAGGACTGGCTGGTTTTTGGTGACACCCATTTTGGGGAGGACTCAGGATGGGGGGCCACAGGTTGCACTGGGCGAGTCTGCTTGGCTGCCAATTTCATCAAACTCACTTGCCTCTTGTGAAATATTTCCTGCACATCGCTCAGCTTCTGCAGGACTTTCTGGACTCTGGCCTGCAGGAACAAAAGCAAACCATGTTGAAGAGGTCTCTCCATATCGGGTCTGAGGACATGAAGCTTTCTTTTTCTCCCTTCCTCCCTCTGCCCTCTAACCCTCCCTCCCACAGGGGACCCTCCTTTGGGTATCCTTATACAAGTCATCATGAGTCTTGCTGTGCTCCAGTGTTGTGCTTCTAAAGACTCTGCATTTCCCACCTGAGACCTCAGAGATCTTTGGGGGCCATGACCATGTCCTCTTCACCACTGTCTCTCCAGTGCCCAGAATGCTACCTGGCACAGGAAACATTTGTTGAGTGGATAAATGTCCACTAAGCCATGTCCATTAATCAAAGAAAAGGATGCCACAAGGCACAGATAATGGGTATTAGGTCAATGCACACGACAGAATGATTTTGAAATCAGAAAGGTATCCTCAATAAAGGCCCTGATGGAGAAAAGAGACTGGGGGTTCTTAGGGTATTCTAAGGCAGGATCAAGGAAACCATGAAGCACCTGTGATGTAAAGAATACACATTTAACTGGTATTCTGTGTGACCCCTTCCTCTCTATTTAAGTAGGAAAACAATTAAACAGAAGAAATACGAGAGGGAAGAAGGAGCTCACAGACATTCCCTTAACTGACCATATGCTCTATGACAAAGGTTGGGGAAAATAAGGAACAAGACCTGGAAGCCGGTGAATCATGCCAAGGCCTGCGTGCATGCTCCTCTGGGCTTGCCTCCAGCAGGATATCCCTCCAGCCCTGGTGGGTCAGGGGAAGTGGGGTCACTTTTCTTTGTCATACCTATTCTTACCTCCATCTCCCAGATGATTTGAACCACCAAAGGAGAGGTTCAGAACCAAAAGAGGGAAACGACCATAAGTCACGCAAAGTGGCCTAAGGACGACTAATTCTGAAAGTTCAGGCTCAGCACAGATCACCAAGGAGGTTGTGTAGTTTGCAACTGGAAAACGCAGGACCATCTTCTGAGAGAGCAATGAACCTTGAGGCAGGACTTGAGCAACCAGGCTTCCACGGTCCAGGAGCATTGGCTGCTGAAGACCCTGTAAATGTTGCCCTCAAGACCAAGATCTGGGGCTGGTCTCACTCTTTGGAGGGTCTCATAGTTCGGAGCTGTGCTGTCTAATATAGTAATCACTAGCCACATGTGACTGTTGAGGACCTGAAATGTGGCCAGTTTGATTTGAGATGTTCTTTAAGTGAAATTACATACTGGATTTTGAAGACTCAGTATGAATAAAGAATGTAGGGCTGGGGATGAAGCTCAGTGGAAGAACACTTGCCTTGCGTGTGCAAGTCCCTGCATTTGATTCCCAGCATCACAAAAATTTAAAAAAAAAAGTAAAACAGTTCATTAATCATTTTTAATGCTAACTGAACATTGAAATAATATTTTGGATATTGGTTAAGTAAAACATGATTCAAAGTAATTCCACCCGTTTCTTTTTACTTCTAAAAATGTGGATATTAGAACAACTAAAATTACATTTGTAGCTTGCATTACATTTCTTTTGACCAGTACTGGTTGAGATCAAGGGTCAGCAAACTTTTTCTGTAAAGGACCAAATAGTGAATTTTACACACCATGGTGTCGTTGTCACAACTACTGAGCTTTGCTATTATAGCATAAACAACCATAAATAATATGTAAATGAAGAATTGGGCTGTGTACCTAACCAAGTTTAATCACAAAGACAGGTGACAAGCAACATTGGCCCACAAAGCTGAAGTTTGCTGACTCCCTCGTCTAGACTAAGCTAAGGGTCTGGGTTCAAAGAGTCTCTTAAGAGAATATACCCTCTGGGGTCCAAAAGCTCAGTTGCATAATGGACTTGAGATTCTAATAATATAACTGAGTCTAACTCTCCCCCTAAACCAAATTTCCTCATGTCCGTGTGAGGACGATATTAGTTTTTACTCCTAGAAGGATGGTAATAAGACTCAGTGATCAGCAACTACCATCCTGCCATTGATTATCTTGAAGAAAGACATGGGTGTCACTGCTACAAAGATTAGGAAACTAGACTGACTCAGGGAGAGTCAAATGAGTGATGTCAGGGGGATGCAAGGCAAGAAGTCAACCCCATAAGCTGGAGCTCAATGATTCAGGGTTTGGATTGGACAGGACTTGGGCCACCTTTGTTCTCTTGCATTTTTTTTAACACCCCAGCTAGGAGCTGGAGGTGTAGCTCAGTGGTAGAGTGCTTGCCCAGCATGCATGTATTGGGAATATGAGGCCCAGCTGGCTTGTAAAAGAATTGGTGATAAACAACTCTAAGGGGTCCAGCTGGCTTGTAATTAGCAAATTGCCTGACGGCATGACTAAGCTACTTGGCCACTCATTTGTTACAATTGGAGAAATGTGTTTGCACTGTACCCCTATTGGTTGCTCTAATGGATAAATAGAGTAGCGACTAGTCAGGTAAAAAAACAGCCAAAGAAGAAGTAGCCAAAGGAGAAGAAGCCAAAGGAGAAGCAGTAGCCAGAGAAAAGCAAGCAAGCAGCCCTGTCCTGAAGGAGGAAAGCAGAGAAGACGCATAGAACCGGAGAGATCAGCAGAGACGTCAGAGATCAGCAGTGGTAGAAGATGCAGGTCCCGTGTTCCGGCCACCGGCCTTTGCCCCCTCGTTCTGGCTCCCCGACCCTTCCTGACTAGGCCCCTCGGGGAGCAGCCCAGGTTCGCTGGGTCGCTCTGCCCGCTCCTCGCTCCAGAACCCTGCGGGGAGCGACATGCATGAGGCTCAGCACCACTGGAAAAAGAAATCCTTCAAAAATATCTTATCATAAAGACTCCATGTGAACTCTGGAAACAGTGAAACAGTCAGAAGAGACCCTAATTTCTAAACTTAGGCAAGAAGGAAGTTCATGCAACTACACCTCCCCCTGCTCTTTCCCCTTTTTACTTGCAGATCCATTCCCGTGCCACCGCTGAAATTATCTTTCTAAACTGGGTATCTGATCATGTAACTTCCCTCTTTAAAAGCTCTTCAGGGGCTTCATCTGCATCAGGAGAAAGTCCCCACTCCTTGCTTGGAGCAGTGGGCTCATCACGACTCCACCCTGATCTCCCTCCAGTGTCACCTCCTGCAGGAACTGCTCACCCCCTACACATATCCACAATCCCTGGTTGGGGGCATCCCCCAGATGCTCTTCTGTTTCCAGCCTTGCTGCCTCTGCACCTTCTGTTCCTTCTGCTGAGGTTCTTGCTGCTTCCTTGTTTCCCTGAAAATCTCCTACTGAATCTTCAAGACTTGACTTAAGCAACATCTCCTCTGTGGACTACCCTGGGCTCCCCAGGCCAAGGTGAGCAATGCCACCTCTGGGTCCCCCACTGTCCCCTTCATCTTGTATGTTTTCAGACTGAGGAGCAGGGACTGGGAAGATGTTTGTCCCCCACTAAACTGCTAGCACCTTCATCACAAGGACCACGACTTTCGTCACTGCCTTCCCAGAACAGAGCACAGTGTACCTGGCACAAAACAGGTCACCAAGGACTACTTGAAGCATCGGATTTTGCTGTTTGCTACTGAGATTGTTTCACCTTGTGGAGTAGGTGGGGAAAGTGAAGGAAGGAGCAAAACCCAAGCAACATCACTAGGAGGGGAGCACAATGTTCTTAAGAGAAAGCACTGTAAGACCTCCTTTGTGACAAGGTGGCTACTACAAGAAGAACAGCTGAATTTCCGAGGTGGTTCATAGTCACCAGGCCTTCAGTGCAACAGACTCAAAATGGTACTCAGAGAGCACCATTTTAAAAAAACAAATTTTAGGGGCTGGCATGGTTGCTCAGTGGTTACAGTACTTGCCTGGAATGGGTGAGGATGCAGGTTCAAACCCCACCACCACATACACAATGAAATGTCGGAGCAACAAAAGCCACATGAAAAACTAAGTAAAACTGATTCTCTCTTTCTTTTTTCTTTTTTTTTTTAAGAGAGAGGGACAGTGAGAGACAGAGAGAATCAATTTTATTTAATTTCTCATGTGGCCTTCGTTGCTCTGAGACTCATTTGTGTACATGATGCTGGGGTTTGAACTCGAGTACTCACGCATGCCGTGCAAGCAAGCACTGTAACTACTGAGCCACCACTCCAGCCCTTTCTCTCTCTCTTACTGTCCCTTTCTTTTTTTTTTTTTTTTAAAAAGTAAATTTTATTTTATTATTTTATTTTTGAGACTACAGTCTCCCTATGTTGCCTAGACTGGCCTTAAACTCCTGGGCTCAAGTGATCATTCTGCTTCCGCTCACAAGTAGCTGGGACAACAGGTGTGCACCATTGTCTGATTCTTTTTTTTTAAATTTCTTTTTATTAAGAAATTTAGTTATTGTACAATCAAAAATGCATCCAAAGTAACAATATGACATGCATATATTCTTAAATCAGACTTACCCCCTAGATCCCTCCCTATTCTCTCTCCCTTTCCCCTCCCCCATTTCCCCCTCACTCCTAATTCTTATGTTTTAAAGACCTATGGCAAATTTACAAAGTAGTATAGGGAATTCTCACATACCCCACATCAGTTTTCCCTGTTATTAAAATCTTACATTAGTATGGTTACATTTTTTACAATTAATGAACCAATGTTAATATATTATTATTATTCAATAAAGTTAATATTTTATTGTTATTTCTTTTTTACCTGATATATCTTCCCCCAAAGATAAAACATTACATTTATTTTTTATGTCTTCTTAGACTCCTATTGTCTGTGACAATTTCTCAGAGTTTGCTTGTTTTCCATGATCTTTACCATTTTTAGGAGTGTTGGTTACATTTTGTAGAATGTTCCTCAGTTGGAATTACCTCATGCTTTTCTCGTGATTAGACTGGGATTATGGGTTATGTGGAAGAAAACTGCAGAGGTAAATTGCTATTTACACCACATAATGTCAAGGATGCATGCTATCCACATGACTTATCACAGATGATGTTGACTTTGATCACCTGGGTAACATAGTATTTGTTAGGCTTCTTCCCCATCTCTATGGTCCTTGGAAATAAGTTACTTTGTGCAGCCCTCACTTAAAGATTGGGGTAGTTATGTTCTCTCCTTGTGGTTGTCAGCTTTCCATCACTATGATAAAATACCTGAGAAAATCTACTTGGAGGAATAAAGATTAGTTTTAGCCCATGGTTGCAGAGGTTTTAAACCACAATCACAGGGCCCCTATGACTTATGGTGAGGCAGAACCTTTTGGCTGGGAACACATGGCAGAGCAGAGTTACTCACCTCATGGCAGGGTGGAGCCAGGGACAAGATATGTTGTTCCAGGACACATCCCCAGTGACCTACTTCCTCCAACCGTCCCCTCCTCCTGCAGTTTCTACCACCTACCAATAATCTATTTAATTATGAACTGAATGATGGATTAATCCATTGATGAAATGAGAGTCCTCATGACTCAATCATTTCCAAAACCTCTGAATTAAGGCTTGTGTTTTCAAAAAACAACCATTTAAGGTACCTTACAGATCCAAACCATAATACTCCTTAAGGAAAGTATCCGTACAAATATCTAGATTTCTTCTACATGGGAGTTAAGTTTCCGCTTTCTTGTTTATTTTTTCTCTTCTAGTTATACAAGTATAGATTAATGGATAGCTGTTTTATACTTTGGGTTATAATGTACTACTTTGTTAATTTTGTTGCTTAAATATTCCAGCACTGGCCACTGAGAGCTCTTTCAATTGGCTCCCGTGTCCATCATCATAGTATGTTGTTTTGTTTTGCAGCACTCCTTACTCTGGCACTATAAGATGCTCCAAGAGCATCATATATAATTCCTGCCCCAGTCCTAGAAGCAGTCGTTTCTGCAGGAAATCCTGTTTTGCTTTTCTTACTGGAGAATGGAATTAGAAAACAAGGTTTTAGCCAGTCATGGTGGTGTGTGCCTGTGATCCCAGAGACTCAGGAGGATGAGGAAGGAGGATTGCAAGTTTGAGGTCAGACTCAGCAACTTAGTGAGACCTTGCCTCAAAATAAAATTTTAAAAAGGGCTGGGGATGTAGCTCAGTGGTTGAGTGTTTGCCTAGCATGTGTGAGATCCTCAATTCAATTCCTGGGGGTTGGGGTGAGGGAGAAGAAGGAAGAAAGGAAGGAAGGAAGGCAGGCAGGCAAACAAAACAATTTTTGGTGCTAGGTAGGCTCATTTATACTGTAGTCTCATTGCTAACAGACCCTTTCAACTGTCAGAGTGAGGAAATGTATGTGTTTATACTAACCCATGCAAAATCTAAGGACATTTTATATGCATAGAGCACTGACAACAAAGTCATTATTCCCAGTGGATAAAACTCACTCTCTGACACAACAGGATATTTAAATCTTATAACCTAGAATCTTAATGCAAGCCCAAATAAGAAAAGAGGGGTATCTTAGTTTTTCAGCTGCTATAACAGAATACACGAGACTGGGTAATTAATAAAGATCAGAGATTTATTATAGCCGTGGTCACCCCTTTGTGAGTTGGCCTTTGACTTCCTCCCTTTGCCTGGCATTCTAAATTCTCAAGAAAAGACTCATCTAAATGAATAATATGTCAATTGCTTATAATCTTTCATCAAATTCACAGAACTCAGAACATCAGATAACATCAGAATGTGCAGTGCCCTCCTTATTCTGTAGTTCTGTGTATTAACCAACACAAGGTATGTACATTGCTGTGAGGCTTAACTTGCAGAGAAGTAGTGTTTGTCTAAAGATATACAGGAACTAGCCCCAGGAGATTGAGGTCAATTGCAATTTTCTGACCAGGAAAAAAACAAAAGAAAAAGAAAAAGACATATGCCCTGGATAATGAAGGCCCTTCATATCATGTGGTCTTCCTGCCCACTGACCCCTGTACCTCTTTTCCCTCCCTGTTAAACCCCTTTCACATACCTGAGCTCCTGCAAATGATCTTTTCTGGGGGACAATAGCTCTCATCTTCTCAAGGTACTGGCCCATGACTAAACCCAACTTCCTATCCAGCAATTATTGTCTCTTGAGTGTTGGGCTGTCACACGGTGGGCAGATGGGCTCTGGTGTGGTAACACTATTGCTTACAGTTCTGGACGCTAAGATGTCCTAGAGCATGTGCCAGGATCTTGCAAAGGCCTCTGTCACAACATGGCAGAGGGCTTCCTAAAGAGAGGGAGTGTACTTATGAGACCCAGGGAGTAAGGATGGGGGCTGGACTTAGGCTTTCCTCAGGGGCTCACTCCTGTCGTAACTAACCCACTCCCTCCACTGCAGCATTCATCCATCAAGAGGGCAGCACCCCCAGGCCCTAATCACCTCCTGATGGCTCTGCCTCTTAGTAGTATTGCAATTGAGATTAAATTTCAGCATGAATTTTGGAGGAGAATTCATAGCAATGGGCTTTATAGCAATGGGCTTTGAGGATACTTTGGTCCATTTGATGCACAGGATTTATTAGTAGTATTTGTCTTTTTTTTTTAAGAGAGAGAGAGAAAGGGAGAATCAATTTTTATTGAGTTTTTCATGTGGCTTTCGTTGCTCCAACACTTAGTTGTGTATGTGGTGCTGGGATTTGAACCTGCAGCCTCATGCATACCAGGCAAGCATGAAGCCAACTGAGCTACCGCTCCAGCCCAGTATTTGTCTTTCAATCCTTCAATTTGCCTATGTTTCTGCCTGTTTCTCAGAGGTGGTTTATTAGGCTTTATTCATTTTCTGGCAGGTGACATGGTGGTGGGAGGGATTTGCTGAAGATGGTCAGAGCTCAGGAGCAACCTTCAGGCTCCCAGCTACTGGAGGTGGAGTCGAGAAACTGTTTAGCTTTAGGAATTTGACCTGGGGCTACTGATACTGTATCAACAGTGCAGCAGGTCACCAGATGGGCCTTCTCTTTGCTGCCTGCCCTGCATCGGGAAGCAGGAGGATCCCTGTGCTGGGGACAAGTCCTGCCTGCCTCTCTTACCACCTGGAGATCACAGTTGAGACCCCAAACTCAATGGGTGGGGTCAGGGAGAGACCATCACTAAGGTAAATTACAACATTAAGCTGCCCACACTGCCCTCTTCCCATGCCACCACACTGCCTGCTACTGTTCCACAAGCTTGGATCAGACACCAGGCCCAGGATAGGCAGGGGTGCCAAGAAGGATGAGGCAAAGGCCCTTAAAGGGTTCCCATTGTAATAAGTAAGACAGATATTAAAAATAAACAGCCACAATACTGTGTAATTTGCATCACATTAGAGCAAAGGTTCTTGGCCTAGATGCATGGATAAATTTTAAGATGCTCCCTAAAATTATTATAAAAGTTAAATATGCATTTCCCTTTTGTTGATCTAAAACAACTCCTCTTCTTGCTCTGTATCTTAAGAAGCTGGTCTCTCTGGACTTCATTAGGTGAGCTCATGGGGTTTTCAGTTGGCTTTGGCCAGTGAAAAGTACCACCAGGAAATCAGAGAGAGAGACAGAGGAAAGCAGGAGTAAATATTTGTGTTAGTCATTTCTCTGTTACTGTAACAAAATACCTGAGATAATCCATTTAAAAAGAGGAAAGATTTATTTTGTCTCACAGTTTCAGAGTCTTCATTCCATTTTGGGCCTGTGGCAGCCCAGTACATCATGGTGGGGAGCAAATGGTAAAGTAAGCAGCTCACCTGATGGTGGCTGGGAAGCAAAGAAAGAGGAAGAGCAGGGCCCAGTGTTCCAATATCCTCTTTGAGGACACAGCCCCAATGACCTACTTTGTAAAGGATCCCATCTCCTAAAGGGTCCCATCAGCTTCCCATAGTGCAAAGCTAAGGACAAAGACTTTAACATATGGGCCTTTGGGGAACCCCCTGCTCCACCAGGGACTATGTTCCTCTACCCAAGCCCACGGGTTCCACTGGTTGCCCTCTCTTTACAGTCACAGCCATCGCTCTTCCTGGGTTCCCCTTGAAGTAGAACAGAAGGGAGAAAAGGTGAAAGGAGACAGAAAGGAAAGACAAGAAAATAAAAGTTTAAAATTCTACACACTTTTCCAGGCCTGTCATTCCCTAAACCAGTCTCTCTCAGACTGGTTACTCCCAAATTCCCAAGAAATTGGTAACTCAACCTGAGCACTGTTAACTAACCCCTACCTACCTAAATAAATAGAGTTATGACATTTTAAGGCACCTATTATTTAGGGGACTTTCCAGCACCATCTATTGATCAAATAATGAAGACCACATCAGCCTAAAGATCCAGAGATTGACCAGACCACCATAAGTTACCTTGAGATCACCAGACTGATCACTCCTACATACCCTTCCATACCTACATTCACCATGTCTCCTTTAAAAGAAGACTGGAACCTCCAAGCCATGTCTCTCACTATTCCTTTACCCTCAAAGGTATCTCATCCATATTCTCCTTTGAATGCTGTCTATTTATTTTCCTAAATAAACCTCTGTCTATGCCTCTGATTGTTGCATCACACAAGCCAAGGACCCTGCTGGTCCTGAGCCAAGTTTCCCTTCTCTCTGGGAACTCCTTTCTTTGGAGACCTCTTCTCCTGCGATACCCGTGGCTCTTCAGGCTTAGGAGTGGTAACCAATTCCTGCGTCTTGCTAGCACCAGAATACCTTACCAAACCTTGTTCTATCCCTAAATCCTGTCCATATCTTTATAAATGATACCTACGTCAAACTTCTTTTAATCACTTTTGAGTGCACAGAACCCTGAAAATAGGTGAATCTGATTTGGAGAAGGCCCATTACTCAAAACCCCTAAAACAGAGGGACCTACAAGGTACTATGGATCTGAGGAAGCTGTTCCATATATAACCCTGCTGGCTTCATGGAAGAAGACTTGTCTCAAAATGCGAGTCCAGTGAAGTTATTCCCCTGTTTAAATTTTTCAGTGCTTCCCACTGCTCTTGGAAAAAAGACCAAACTGCTTCATGAGGTCTGCAAAGCCTCGCCTCATCTGTCCCTCTCTAACTTCAGCCCAAACCCTTTCCTTGCTCACTAGACTCCACCCTGACCTCTTGGTTCTGCACTTGTTCCGTCTTAGTGGAAAGATTCCCCATCTTATCATTTTTCAGACCTTGGTTCAAGAGATTCCCCCCAAGAGACTTCTCTGGTCTCAGTCCAGGTCAAGTTCCTCCGGCACATGCTCAGTAGGGACCCTGGATCCCTCCTTCAGAGCACTTGGCTTGTAACATATTTTCATGTGATGATTTTATTAATGTCCCACTAAACTGTAAGTTCAGGGTCCACATGACGGGTGGAAACACGCTTATTTCTGCTTATTGTGCATGATACACCAGAGATGTTTGTAGGTATTTAAAGAAAAAGAATGACTAAAAATTGATACCTAAATCAGACTATGAAGGTTAGTTTGCCAAGACATTCAGGTAAGGAGTCTAAGAGGTCACCCAAGGGCTCAAGAACTGGTTAGCCTGCTCAGGATATCATGCAAGGACTTTTTAGGCAACAGACAAAAATCCCTCCCCCATCATCCTTTTCCCATCCACAGGATCAAAATAATACCAAAACATTACCTTCATGTCAACAGTGAGTATCAACTCAAACTGGTTGTAAAATTCCTTGGGGTTGAGCAACCGGTACTCCTTGGCAGTGCCCAGGAAGGCTTCAATGTCACTCAAGGCAATGTCGACTCCCTCTCGAGACTGGCACTTGTCTACAGCTTGGGAAGCCAAGAGGTAGATTCCTGCTTCGCACCACTGACTGACCTTTTGAGAAGAAACACAAGGCCCCATGCCGTTAACCTGACCACAACTCAGAGATTCCACCATCCTCAGAGGTCTGAGCTCCTGAGGGATCTACAAACATTCTGGGCCAATTTGAAATTTTCATGGGACAGCATAAAGTTTTGGGGTCTAAAGACTGTAAACAAAACTATGAGGTGGACAAGTCAAACCAATTCTACCAGTGTCCACTTCTCAGAAACTCACTCTCTCAGAAAAATGAATGTGTAAACGTTCTTCCCATTCCCACTGGCAATCTTTGCCACATCTCTCGGAGGTAAAAGGTAAATACTTGTAAGGCTGGTCAACCACAGAGAGATGTAGTCAGTGGCTTTGCAGGCTCACCTGCTAGCCAGCCACTTGTCTTACCTCCAAATTGGTTACAAGAACATGGGGTCATTAATGAAGCAATCATTAGACCTGGCCCCTACATGGCTTCCCAGGGAAGGAATTTCCTTTAACAAAAGTACCACGTTCCTCTTTGGATTCCCAGGTGATCCACATCTGCGTTTATTGGCATTTGTCTTTACTACGGAAGCATCCAAGAGTGCAAATCTTTGTAACTCCTAACAGTAATACTCAAATTTTATGGATGCAGGATGAAATCAAACGAATGACGAATTCTAACAATTCAGTTAGGAGGAAGAATACTGCAGATGTTGCTTTGCCACGGAGCTATATATATAACCAGTCATTTTTTCCCCTCCACTTAGTTTTTTATGTGGCACTGGGGATCAAATCTGGGTCCTCACACATTCCAGGCAAGTATTCCAGCACTGAGCCATCTCCCCAGCCTCATTTTTGAAAATTTTTGAGATAGGGTCTCGTTAAGTTGCCCAGGCTAGGCTTGAACTCATGATCCTCCTGCCTCAGCCTCCCAAATCACTGAAATTACAGGTCTGCACCATCAGACCTAACAATTTAATTTTTTAAGACTTGTTTTATTTGTTCATTTGAACTCCACCGAGACACTTGAACAGAAAGACAGGGGGCCCTGAATATTTATGTTAAAAGAAGTTTCCAGGGAAAGTACATCTGCATTTATCATGTGAACTGAAGAGCAATATAAAATAGCTACAACAAGAAAAATGATCAAAAAGGAATACTCTAAGTCAGGCATTGGTGTCACACACCTGTAATCCCAGAGACAGGAGGCAGGAGGATCGCAAGTTCAAAGCCAGCCTCAGAAACTTAGTGAGCCCCAAAGTGACTTAGTGAGACCCTGTCTCAAAAAAAAAAAAAAATAATAATAACCCTGTTATCAAAACAAACAAAAAAACCCCCAAACCCTCCAAAATGGTTATTTCTTTTTTTCTTTTCTTTTCTTTTTTTTTTTAAAGAGAGAGGGACAGTGAGAGAGACACAGAAAGAGAGAAATAACTTTATTTAGTTTTTCACATGGTCTTAGTTGCTCCAACACTTAGTTGTGTACGTGGTGCTGGGGTTTGAACCCAGGTCCTCCTGCTTGCCAGGCAAGCGCCAAAACCACTGAGCCACTGCTCCAGCCCCCAAAATGGTTATTTCTAAGTGGGAAACTTACAGGCAACTTAATTGTTTGTCTTTATTATTTTCCTAAATTATTTACACTGAATGTGTACTTCATTTAGAATAACAAAAAAATAATAAAGATATTTTAAAACCAGCAATTCCCATTGTGTGCGGATGGGGTGGAGGGGGATGTGTGCAGGCATTGTGATGGGCATTATGTTTTGATATACACCATGAGTACTTTTTCTTTACACATCATGCCTAGATCTGCAGAAAACACTGAACTGGAATCTTCTGTAAAGTCACAGTGAAGCAGGCTGGAAAAGAGCAGCAGATTGTGTAGCGGGCTCAGCACACAGGGCGGGCTGTGCAACAGCCCTTCTGAGCCGCTTGTTTCTGGAACAACTGTATTTCATTCACATTAAAATCTCTGTGGCACTGGGATGATGTATACAGGGTGGGTGAAAGCCCCCAGCCCGGGGACAGAAGCAGCTGCTGGAATGCAGCCTGCTGATTCACGGCCACCAGCTGCCTGGGAACAGCTGATGGGGAAGGCTCCACCACTGTGCTGACTAGGAACTTGCCCTACAGGTTGCCTCCAAAGGACACCGGTATCTGCTCAGACTTCTCCCTGTGTGGACCTTTGCACACAGCCTTGCTGGCTTGCCCAGGAAGCCAGGGTTTGGAATCTGGCAGCCCTGGCTTCAAATCTGGCTTCTCATATTTATCATGTGGGTGGTCTCGGTAGTCATCTATCCCAGGGGTCTCAGAGTCATCCCTGGCACCATCTGAACCATCAGCACCAAAATCACTTGGGCACTGGACTAAAAGATTGAGTCCTGTCTTTCATCCCCTATCTGCTAAATTTGAGTCTTTGGGGTGGCCCATCAGGGAATCTGCAATTATACCCAGTTTGCTATGTGACTTTTAGGTACTAAGTTTCAAGATCCATTTACTTATCATGCCGAGTATTAGTTTCTGCCTCTGGACAAGGAGGCCATTAAATCCTTCTTACTAGCTGTCCTAAGGATTAGATAAATGACATAATTATGCTCCTGGTAGGAACAACATAGGTAGTCAGTGAATGGCAGGGGGTAAGAAGGTCATTATTACTGAAGTTTCTCCAAAATCATTCATGATCCCTGGCCTCTTCATAAGGGGGCTTTGCAAATGTGCTGCTTGATTCTTTGTATACTTGCCAGGAAATCAAGAAATATCCGCACAAGGCCAGACCAAAACACACTCTTCAAAATCTGCTTCTAAACAGAGGGAAACAGACTTTAGTTCATTTTAATGGGATGTAGTGAGATGGCTAGGGCACTCTTTACCTCCCAAACCTCTATGACTTAGAATCTGCAGCTTTAATGGCTCTTGAGCACTTTTTCACATGAAGTATGGGATCCTCTCAGTGATCGTGTGAGGTGGGGAAGATAAGAGTGATCAAAACTGCTTTACAGAAAACCCTGCAGGCTTGTTCCTGGCTTGGCTTTGCTCACCTTGTCCAGTTGTCTATGCAACTCCAAGGACTTTCCCAAAATGTCATATTTTTTTTTGCTTTCATTGATGAAGTCATCACACAGGTGCCTGAGCTCCACACACCTGGGCCTAATGGAGTCCACTGAGTAATGATGGCTTTGGATGAGTTGGTCCCCAGCCAGTGCAAGCAGCTGGGCCTTCTCCAGGGACTCCTGTAAAACAAACATCCACAGCTGAGCATGAGAGACTTGGCATAGAGCCAGGGTATCATAAGGTTGTTGAGTGCCTGGGACTGTGTGCTCCGAACCTGGAGGGAAGCTCTGGAGATGCTGCTGACCCAGGTCTTAGCTGGGGAACCTAAGAAAGTCCCCTGGTGATTCCAGGTTCCCAGGAAGTTGAACCTAGTCCAGGCTCACCAGCACTCTGAGGAACAGCAGTCCTACTTGTCGAGTTCTGGCAACACACTGAGGATATGGTTTTAATGAGTCAGGGATTATCAGTACAATGGAGAACTGAAATAGTAACTAAAAGACTGCAATTAAATAATTACTACTTTTTTAGAGATATTGTGGGTAAGAGAAGGGAGGGACACAGGTGGGAAATTGGGGGAGCACTCCTGGGGGTTAATCTAGTATCCAGAAACTAGACACATTTTATATTATTTTGTTAAAAATTTGTAGGGTTGTTCAAAAAAAATTAAAAAATAATTACTACTATGTTAAACTCTAAGGAAGAAATGCATTGCATATTATTGTGCACATAATAAGAGACTATTAACTAAAGGAAGACAGACCCTTGCCCTGAGGAATGTGGTGGTGCACTAAAATAGAGAAACTAGTGTGGGCACCTCTTAGGCGGTCACAACTCTCACAAACATGCTTAGCTAAACCCCTTTCTGAAGGCCCTGTCTGCCCTCACCCTGTTTGCTCAGCAATGCATTTCCCCTCTCTTTCTGCATGGCTTACTTTATTCTAACCACATATGCCAACCTTTCCTGATTTTAGGCATTCACTCATTTGTCCATCATACATGACTAAGGACCTACCCAGGTGCTAGCGGTTGTGTGTAAATAAAACAGGCAAAAATCTCTGCCTTTTGGAGCTTACGGTGTAATGGGAGACTCAGGCAAAAACAATTAAATGCATGGGCTATATTGTATTTTAGATAGCAACAAGTGCTATGGGGGAAAATCAGTAAGGCAGCTGGAGGGTGGAGGGTTTGGTGGAGGAGTTGCTGTTATAAATTGGTCATTAAGAGAAGGTTTTACTGAAAAGGTTCCTTCCAAGCTGTGCAGAAAACAGTTAACCTAGCAGGTCTGAGGCTGCCTTTCTTAGGCCTGTTGGCAAGGTTGGTCATTTGTTTGCAGGGACTTAAATTTGGGTGGGGGGAAAAAGGGGTTCCTACCATAAGAATGACTCACTGGGTGCTGGGGCTGTAGCTCAGTGGTAGCGTATGTGGCTAGCACAAATGAGGCCCAGGGTTCCATGTCCAGCAGTTAAAAAAAATAAAAATAAAAAGTCCACGTTGTTATGCTTAAATGGTTTGTACAAACAATGTGGTTTATGCTGAATACTTGTTTTCTTTCTTGGAATCTGGAACTTCAGTACCTTCCAGGCAGAGGCTATGTATATGACCAGTTCCCAAGAAAAACTCTGGGCAATGAACCTCCATTGAGAGCCCCTGATAGACATTTCATCCGTGCTGTCATAACTCACTGATGAGGGAATCAATTGTGTCCTGTATGACCACAGGGAAAGGACCCGGAAACTTGTGCCTGATCTTCTCTGGACTTTACTCCACGTACTTTCCCCCCTTACTGATTTAGCTGTAATAGGTCATAGCTCTGAATATAACTGTATGGAACCCTTGACACACAGGCTAAGACCTGAGTGAAGGACAAGCCACACAGTCTTTGGCCTTGAGGTGGGGATGTATTTGGCAAGTCAGAGAAGCAGGAAGGGGATGGGTGTGGCTGGAGGAGAGGGAACAGGTGGGAAAGGAGTGGAAGAGAGGGAAGAGGGGGATAGGCCTGGGGAGGGCTTTGCTGCCCTTGTAAACACTTTGGCTTTCATTCATTATGACATGGAGAGTCCCTGGGTGGCTTGAGAGGAAGATCTGACTCATACTTTTTTTTTTTTTTTAAAGAGAGAAGGACAGTGAGAGAAAGAAAGAGACAGAAAGAATTTTTATTGAGTTTTTCACATGGTTTTCATTGCTCTGACACTTAGTTGTGTACATGGGTGCTAGGGTTGAACCCGTGTACTTGCACATGCCAGGCAAGCGCTGTAACCGCCGAGCCACCGCTCCAGCCCCTCACTCATACTTTTTAAAGTGCTGCTGCAGCTACAGTGTCGAGAATGACAGATCAAGAGGGATAGCAGGGAGACCAGATACTACTGGTCTACTGAAGAAATTCCGGTGAGAGATGTGACTTAACAAGGTTAGGCACTGAACTAGCTCCTGTCCCAGGGCCCTCTTCAGGAATGTTCTTCCCTGGGTCATTCAGGTTAAGCTCTGGGCTACCTCCTCACAGGGCCTTCTCTGTAGTTAAAGTCAGACCACCCAACCCACCCAACATGGCCCTCTCTCTTACTTGGTTTATCTGGAAGTTTCTTCTTTGTTTACTTTAATAGGATTCCTCCCTCCCCTACCCATTCCACCAGAGTGTAAGCTGTTCGAGAGCATTTACTGGGCATCCAATAAATATCTGATCAACAAAACAAGCACATGAACCAATGAGCCAGCTGATGCAGAGGTCTATGTGGTGGGATCATGTGACCCAGCATTGACCTTCGAGTCCTCAGGTGACTGCCACATCTCAAAAGGTCTCTGAGATCGCAGCCCAAAAGCATCTGTACACCACTTTTGCCCTGGTTTCATTTTTAATGGTAGCACAGGAGATATTTTGACTCCAGGTGAGGTCACTTGTCCCCCTTCACTTTCACTAGCTTTCGGTTTCAACAGTTTCAAAGCCTCTGCTCTCCTACCCCCAGGCAATCTTCAAGCCTTGCAGTGCCTTCTGAATGCCTTTAAAATTCTGACCCAGTCTCTACCACCTGCTTGTTACTGTGTGTTCGCTCTTTATGCTTTCTCACAGGGATAGCTGGTCACCTAGATTTCCTTCATTTTAATTGTCAACTTCACTGGATTGAGGGATTTCCAGAACATTGGCAAAGCATGTTTCTGGTTGTGTCTGTGAGGGTATTTCCAGAGAGGACAGATGTGTGGGTTAGTGAATGGAGTGGGAAAAACCTGCTCTGAACATGGGTGGCATGTCCAACAGGTGGGGGGCCTGGATAGAATGAAGAAGTGAAAGAAGGAAGAAGCTTGCACACACACAGGCAAGATCGACCCTTCTTGAGCGGGTGTGCTTTCTGTTGCTGCTATCTCCCATGGACATCAGACTCTGCATTCTTCAATCTTTCAACACCAACTTATGCCAGAGGCTCATTAGAGGACTCTGAGGCCTTTAGCTTTGGACTGGGGCTGCACAATCATTGGCTACTCTCTTTTTCTGAGACTTCTGGCTTGCTGAACTGAGCAGCTATGTTAGTCTCCAGTCTGCAGACAGTCATGGGACTATTTAGACTCTGATCATGTAAGCCAATTGTTATGCTTTGCATCTTTATCAGAAAAGCTCATGTTTTGAGAGCATTGTCCCCAGAACAGCAAGATTCAGAGGGGGGACTTTTAGGCAATGATTAGATCATGAGGGCTATATTCTCATCAGTGGATTAATCCATTTGATAGATTAAGAATTTGAATGGACTGGGTGATAACTGTAGTCAGATAGGGTATGGCTGGAGAAAGTAGGTCACTCAGGCATGGCCTTGGACTATATCTGTCCAGCTCTTATCTCTGTCTGTCTGTCTGTTTCTGTTTCCCAGTTGCCATGAGCTGAGGTGGTTTTCTTCTGCCACACCTTTCCACCATGATGTTGTGCCTCCTCTCAGGCCCAGAGCAGTGGAGTCAGCTGATCATGGAATGACACCTCTGAAACTCAGTCCAAAATAAACTTTTCCTCCTCAAAGTTGTTCTTGGCGGGTATTTAGATTCTAATGACAAAAAACTAACATACCAATCTACTAAAATCTGTTATAATTAAAGATGCTCTATTGGTTTTGCTTCTCTGGAGAACTCTGACTGATACATTCGCCTTTACAACATGCTCCAGACTGAGAGCAGAGCAGCAATTCCAGCAGCATCTCTGCATGTCTGTGGCATTCCCAAGCTTCAAGTCTTTCCAGGTTCCTCAAGGCTTTCAGGAACAAGTTCAAACTTCTGAGCAATGCACACACATTCTTTTATGATCTAGCTCATGTCTTGTTATGCCTCTCATCAACTCTTCATGCTCCAGTTCCCTCAACTTCTGTCTCTGCGGTAGCTACACTTATGACACATTTGCTGTTCTCCCAATATTCAGGCAGCTCCAGGCTTCTATGCCTTCTCCATCGGTTCCCTAGGCTGAGAAAACCATATCCTTCCCTCCTTGCTCTTCCTGACTCTCTACTACTGCTATACTTCTTTGGAGCTAGCTCTATCTATATTACTTTGCCAGGAAACTTTCTAGGATTCCATTCTTCTATTCCCCTCTGTGTTCCCCAAATACTATGCTGTTCTTGACCAGAGCAGAGCATACCTTTCACTGTATTGAGCTCACTTACCCATTGACTGCACTGTGCCACACACCCTTGTATTTTAAGCTCTTATGTAATTTTAAAATCGGACACAGAACATATTAGGTACTTAAAGGACTCTTGTGCAAAACAGAAAGAAGTAATGATGGAATAAAATGACACAAATCAAGCTGTGCTAGTTAAGAGAACTAGAGCTAAATACTTAGTGCTCTTGTTTTGAGCAAAAGCCCAGATGCAATGGTCTCCATCCCTGGGAGGAGATTAGAATTCTAATTCTTTGGGCAGTGAGTTTTGACCTTTTTGTTCACAGTTCAGAATTTAGAACAGTGTTTGGCCTGGTAGGAGATCAATAACTATTTGCAGGATAAATCACAAGTGAATGAGAGACTCTTATTGTGACTGTTTATTCCCTGCAGGACTTACTGCTCAGCCCCTATAGATAGAACCTAGGGAATGTTCTGTAGTGCATAATCTACCCTACTAGTCTCTGATAGTAACAACAACAACAATAACAAAGTTTTCTAAGTCCAGGGAAATTTAAACAGGACACTTGCCCTTCAGTGCTGTTCCTAAGACATCTGAGGTGGTAGACGAGAGATGTGAGTAACAGGTCCAAGTGGATCTGGTGGGGAGGTTCATAGAGATAACTTAGGATCAACCCTGACTCTGTCTCTGGATGGATAGAAGATCAATATTATGGAAATGCATGGGTGACAATAACAGCCTATGAGTACTGACCATCTACTACGTTTTAGAAACTCAGTAAGTCCTTATCATGTATCTAACTCATGCAGTCTTCATAGACTCTGTAAGGTACCAAGTGTTACCTGTTTTATAGATGAAGGTACTGCATTCAGAAAGCCTAAGAAACTTGGCTATAGCCACATAGTTGGTAGTTGTTAGAGCCTAGATTTGAGTCTAGATTTGAGTCTAGCTCTGACTAAGTGCCACGCTGTGTTCTTGTCACCTTCCAGTCTACCTGTGCTCTCCATGTGGCTGCACAACCACAACTATCACGTTCTTCTGGTGCCCACCAGGAACTTCACCATAAAGCCTCCAAATTGCTGCTAATTAGTTAGTTTATACAGCTCATGCTTAAGATAAGTAATATCCAATACCTCCAAAGCAAAAGAGAAATGATGATAAAGAAAGGGATAAAATCTGGTTCTTGAACCACAAACCTCTCTGGCATTTTTCAGATGCTGAAAATTCCATAAGACCAGACATTCAAGTTGTAATATTGAAATCTTTATTGTAATAATAGCTGCTTTTCCCCTAAAGACTCTACTACTAGGACAGAGGAAAAAAATGACAGAGTCTACCATGGAAGAAAGTGGTCACAAAGAGGGTGATGCCACCTTGTCAGGGAATCCCATAGATAATGGCACAGGCACGGATGTATGTATGGGGAGGTGGCCAGAAGAAAACAGAAAAGCACAAAGTTAATGGCATAAATGGAGTGGTGACCATATGGGAGCCCATATGGCCAAAATGCCATAATCCTCAACTTGATGACATCCTTAGGATGTTAATGGCCTGGCTCCCATCCCTTTTTGGGCATAGTAGCCTTGAAGGGAGAGGACAGCCTTGGGGAAATGGTCAGGCTGGAATCATGCTGGTTCCACCTATCCATTTCTGGTCTGTTCCCTCCTGGCCCATCACCAAAGGTCTCAGCAAGCCTCACAGACAAAACCTGATAGCAAAGTCTGCTTTCATAGAAGACCGTCCTTGCAATCATTGCTTTTTAGAATCAGGAAGAAATATTCAACAATTGCTAAACCCTCAAACTAGAAAAAGGATAAAGAAGAGGTTCAATTTGAATGTGACATGAATCTAGTTAGTGAGTTGGTTCAGAGATGACCTGTGGGGATGATGTCACTATATAGAAAGAAGTTGATAACAGTTTGTGGCTGTGCTGGCAGGGAAGTTGACCCCTAAAGTGCTGAGAAGAGGATGAGCCCCAAACAGATGTTTGGTGGATTCCAGCCAGAAACTACAATAAGGACTTAGAGGCTATTTTTGCTAAACGCATTGACTATTTACTTATGCCTGCAGATGCCTGCAGATGCCCGTAAATGCCCAGTGGGTAACTAAAAGCAGTATAAAAGTTTGGCATCTCTACATCACGTTTGCCTATGTCTCTTTTGCTCTGAGTCATTCCCTCCTGAAGTCACCTTGAATTCCAGGAACAACTGGTCTGACGGATAAATACCTTGGAAAGAATCACAAGGACTCCCAGGTAACAGCAGCTTTCTCATAGCTGCCAACAAGGCTCTGCATGACTGGCCCTGAAATGATGACCAACCAGCCCACAGTTCGAACAAGTCTACCTGGCTCTGCGTAATTCTAGCCCCACTTTGCTGTTTCATCTGGGAGCTTATGACAGTACCCCTGAAGACAGGGCTGAGGACACTTGATCCTCCTTGTCTTGCCAGTATAGCTATATTGAATAAATTCCTGTCTTGCCTTTCACCATTGCTTTTTCCCATTTTGCTTCTGGGGGAAATGACTGAACCTGATTGTGTGATTGTGTATGTGCATGCATTCTAATTATATATAGAGTGGAATTTGTCATTACATATTTGTACATGCACACAATAACACAATATAATAATATAATTTAATTGCTATAATTCCCCAGGATTTCCCCTTTTCTTCCTCCTCATTCCTTCACTCTACTGGTTTCTCTTTGTTTTTCATGAGATCTCACTTTCTTTTCCGTTTTCTTCTCTAGCTTCCATGTATGAGAGAAAACGTATCACCACCTTTCACTTTCTGAGTTTGGCTTATTTTGCTTAACATAATGTTCTCAAGTTCCATCCATTCTTCTGCAAATGACATAATTTCATTCTTTAATATTTTTTAAGAGAGAAGGACAGTGAGAGAGAGACAAAGAGAGAAACAATTTTTTAAATTTAGTTTTTCATGCAGCTTTTGTTGCTCCGAGACTTTGTTGTGTACATGGTGCTGGGGTTTGAACTCACGTACTCGCGCATGAATAAATTCAATGGTTGCTGGTTCTGTAGTTTGACTATTTTGAATTGTGCTGCTATAAATGTGGGTATGCATGTATAGTTATAGTATATGCCAACTTCAGTTCCTTAGGATAGATAATGAGGATTGGTACAGCTGGGTCATATGGTAGTTCCATTCCTGGTATTTTGAGGACCCTCCATACTGACTTTCATAGTGGTTGTAATAATTTACAGTCCACCAACAGTATAAAAGTGTTCCTTTTCCTCACATTCTTACCAGCGTTTATTATTATTTGTATTTTTTATGGCTACCATTCTAAATGGAGTGAGAAGAAATCTTAGTGTAGTTTTGAGTCACATTTCACTAATTCCTAAAAATGTTGAACATTCTTTTTATATATTTGTTGACCATTTATTTCTTTTTTTGAGAAGTGTCTGTTTAGTTCATTAATTGATTGGGTTATTTGGTTTTTATTCTTGTTTTTTTTGTGTGTGTGTGTGTGTTTGTGTTGTTTTTTGAGTTCTTTATATATTTTGGATATTAATCCTGTCAGAAGAGTAGTTAACAAAGATTTTCTTCCATTCTATAGATTCTCTCTGCACATTCTTGATTGTTTCCTTTGCTAGGCAGGAGCTTTTTAATTTGATGCCATCCGGGGCTGGAGCAGTGCCTTGGTGGTTACGGCGCTTGCCCAGCATGCGCAAGTACATGGGTTCAAACCCCAACACCATGTACACATCTAAGTGTCAGAGCATTGAAAGCCATGTGAAAAACTCAATAAAAATTGATTCTCTCTGTCTCTACCTCTCTCACTGTCCTTCTCTCTAAAAAAAAATTGATGCCATCCTATTTATTCATTTCTGTGTTGTTTCCTGAGCTTTAGAAATCCTATTGAGAAAGTCATTGCCTGTGCCTATCTGTTGGAGTGTTGATCCTATATTTTCCTCTGGCTGTTGCATAATTTCTGGTCCAATTCTTAGGTCTTTGTGGTCCATTTCAAGTTGACTTTTGTGCAGGGTAAGAGAAGAATCTAGTGTCTCTCTCTCTCTCTCTGTCTTTATTTTTTAGAGAGAGTAACAGTGAGAGAGAGAAAGAATCTTTTTTTTTTTTTTTTTTTTTAGTTTTTCATGTGGCTTTCATTGCTCAGACACTTTGTTGTGTATGTGGTGCTAGGGTTCAAACCCACATCCTTGCACATGCTGGGCAAGTGCCGTAATCGCTGAACACCGCTCCAGCCCCTAGACTCATTATTTTACATATGGATAACAAGTTTCCCTAACACCATTTGTTAAAAACCCTATCTCTATATGTTTTTGGCACCTTTGTCAAGAATCAGATGCGTATCTGTGTTATGGTTTGGATACGAGGTGTCCATCGTAAAAACTCCTGGTAATGCAGGACTATGCAGAGATGAAATGATTAGACTGTGAGAAATGTAACCTAATCAATCCATCCTAGTTGGAGTGGACTAATTGGAAGGTGATTGTAGACAAGTGGATGTAGGCCTTGGGGTATGACCCTGAAGTGTGCCATCTTCCCTTCTCCCCTCCCTCCCTCTGTCTCTGCTTCCAAAGTTACCTTCAGCTGAGCTGAGCATTCTGCTCTGGGTCCTTCCCCCATATGTGCTGCCTCATCATGGACTCAGAGCAATGCAGTCAGCCATCTACAGACTGAGACCTCCAAAACCATAAGCCTTAAATAAACTTTTTCTCCTCTAAGTTGTTCTTGTCAGGTGTTTTGTTGACAACAGTGTGAAAGCTAACTAAACAGTTTGTCTGTGTCTTCTCTTCTGTCCCATTGCTTTATGAGTGTGTTTTCTATACCAGTACCAAGCTGTTTCTGTTACTATAGCTCTGTAGTTTAATTTGAAGTCAGGTACTGTGATGTCTCCAGCATTTCTTTTTTGGCTTAGAATTGCTTTGGCTATTCTGGGTCTTTTATTCTTCCAAATGAATTATTGAACTTTTTCTAGTCCTATAAAGAATGTCATTGATATTTTGATGGGGATTGCATTGAATCTGTGTACTGCTTTCAGTAATAAAGCAATTTTAACAATATTAATTCTACCTATCCACGACCATGGAAGGTCATTCCATCTTCTTATGTCATGTCTTCGCCAATTTCTTCCTCCAATGTTCTATAGTCTTTAACCTCCTTGGTTAGATTTATTCCTAATTTTTTGTTTTTCTATGAGGCTACTATGAGTAGGATGATTTTTCCTGATTTCTTTCTCAGAATATTCATTATTGGTATATAGTAACACTATTGATTTTCATGTGTTGATTGTGTAGTCTGATACTTTGCTGAATTTGTTTATTAGCTCTACCAGTCTTCTGGTGGAGCTTCTTGGCTTTTCTAAGTATAGGTCCGTATCATCTGCAAACAGGGATAATTGGACTTCCTCCTTTCTTTTTATTATCCCTTTTATTTCCTTCTCTTGCCTAATTGCTCTGGCTAGAATTTCTAGTACTATATTGAATAGGAATGGTGAAAGTGGACATTCTAGTCTTGTTCTGGATTTTAAAGGAAAGTCTTTTAGTTTTCTCCCCATTCACAATGGCATTGGCTTTGGGTTTGTTTTATATAGCTTTTATGATGTTGAAACTCCTTCTATCCCAAGTTTCTCCAGTGTTTTTATCATGAATGGGTGCTGAATTTTGTCAAAGACTTTTTCTGCATCTATTGAGATGACTATGTGATAAATTACATTTATTGATTTGCATATGTTAAACCATCTTTATAACCCTGAAATAAAGCCAACTTGGTCATAATATATAATCTTTTAAATATTTTGCTAAATATGACTTATTAATATTTTATTAAGGATTTTTGCATCTAAGCTCATCATGGATATCTGTAATTTTTTCCTCTGATGTGTCTTATGTGGTTTTGGTATCAGGGTAACACTAGCTTCATGGAACAAAACTGGAAGTATTTCACTCTTCACTCCTATTTCATGGTATAATTTGAGGATGTTAGTTTTTCTTTAAAGGTCTGGTAGAATTTAACTGAGAATCCAACTGGTCCTAGATTCTTTGTTGCAAGGCTTTTTATTATTGCTTCTGTCCATTGTTAATTATTGCTCTGTTTAGGTTTCCTGTATCCTCTTGATTCAATTTTGACAGATTGTGTGTTTCTAGAAATATATCTTTCTTCTAAGTTTTCCAGTTTATTGAAATATAAATTTTAAAAATAGTCCCTAATTATCCTCTTGATTTCTGGTGATTTCTCCTTTTTCAGCTCTAACTTTATTAATTTAGGTCTTCTCTCATTTTCATTTGGATAGTTTGGCTAAAGTTTCATCAGTCTCATTTATCTTTTCAAATAACCAATTCTATTTCATTGATCCTTTGTAAGTTTTTATTCTCTATTTCATTTATTTCAGCTCTGATATTAATTACTTCCTTCCTTCTATTGGTTTTAGAATTGGTTTATTCTTTTTCAAGAACTTTAAGATGCATCATTATGTTGTTTGGGATCTTTCTGATTTTCTTATGTCAGCACATAGCTATAAACTTTCCTCTTAGAACTGCTTTCATAATGTCTCAGAAGTTCTGATATGTTGTATCATTATTCTCATTTGTCTAACAACTTTTATACATTTCATCTGATTTCTTCTATCACTCATTTATCATTCAAAAGTGTATAGTTCAATCTCCATGGTTATATTGTATCTGTAGTTTTTATTGGTGTCAATTTCCAATTTCATCCCATTATGATCACATAATATGCAAAGAATTATATTGATTTTCTTTTTGTATTTGCTAAAAATTACTTTGCATCCTAAAATATTGTCTATTTCAGAGAAGTTCCATGAGTCACTGAGAAGAAAGTGAATTCTGCTATTATTGGATAAAATATTCTATAGATGCTTATTAAATCTATTCCATTTATAATTTCTTTTGGTCTAAAGTGTAGCTCCCCGCCCTGGGTTCTGGAGCGGGGAGCAGCAGGAGCAGCCTCGGGGGACCTTAGCCGTTCCCAGGGGGCCAGCAGGACATTGGGAACCGGCAGCCGGCGCCGGCAGGACAGGTCTGGGGGCGGGGGGAAGAGGAGTCGCTCCTCGCAGCGTTCCTGTGCGAGAAGCGGGCAGGACGACCTTGCTAGCCGCCCT
>PVKS010022464.1:0-33670 GCA_004027875.1 Aplodontia rufa | reverse complement strand
AAGTTGCTTCTCTTGTTTATCTTTTTTGAGTTCAGCAATGTTTAGCTAATCTTCATTTTCTGATGTTTGTTCTTCAAGGGCTGAAATTCTATTTTCAGTAGAGTATACTCTGTTGTTGGTATCATTCAGTGAAGATTTGATTTGGTTAACCATGTTTTTTAATTCTGATAGCTCTGCTACATCTCTTTTCAGAATGTCTATTTCTTTGTATAGCTGATCTTTCATCTCATGGAATTTCTCCCTTATTTCCCTGTAAAAGTTGTCTCTCATCTCTTAAAATTGTTCTCTGATCCCTTTCCTTATTTCATCTCTCAACTCTTTGATTGAATTATTAATAATAATGCTGATACAATATCTTTGGTTTTCATCTAGGGTCCCAGCTATGGAGTCCTTGGGTGGAGAGCTGTGGGTTTGAGGGGGAGAGTTATTTCCCCTTCTCTTCATTTTCAGAATCAATGTGTCTTGTAGTTCAAACTTGTTACTCTTGCTGGAGTAATTGGAGCTTCTTATGGCTTTGCTTCATTGTGATGGGGAGCTATTTGGTCAAGACAGACCTAAAGATGTCAGACTGGTCTGAGAGAACTTGAGAGGCTATAGGTGCAGATATGTGGGGGGCTGCATCGCCCCCTGGGAGCTGATCAGGAAGAGGGTGAGTGCCAACGGCTGGAACCGGGTCCCCCCTCGTCCGGGGACCCCTTCCCTTCCAGCCGGGGAAACAAGGCAACCACACGCAGCTGATGGCAGCTCAGAATCCATTTATTATCAAGGCACACAGGTTTTTATATATGGAGGAGGGGAGACAGCCAAGGAATCAATAATCCTTCTAAGGGAGTTGCCAGGGGTTAATGCAGATTTTGAGTACAGACAAACAACTAGGTAGCAGCACATTCCAACCCACTCTAACTCTTTGCATAACAAAGCAGGACCTAGCAGCCCTTCCTGAAGGAACTTATGGAAATAGTAACAAGATCGCCCTAGGGCAGCTGTTGAAACAGGGGTGAAGGCTACACCCCAACACAGATACTAGTCTGTTTCACCTAAAACAGAGGTATTGGTGACTAGCACCAAGAGTAGCCGTTTTCTTTGAGAGTGCTCTCACAATATATTATGATAGCAAGCAAGTGATCATTTTGAAGAGTGTCTGTTTCTTCAGACAGCAGGATCTCAGAGTACAAGGGAGGAAGAGGTTAGCTTTGTGTTGAATCTTCTCCTTCCCTGGCTCAACCAGCAGCAACTGGAGGTGGAGAGGGAGATCCCAGCACCACGCAGCCCCTTTGGGAGATGGCCAATACTCAGGCTGGTAGATTCTGGTTTTCTGATCATGGCAGCTGAGACCCCAAGACCATTTTTTGCTGATCAGCCAGCCCCACCCTCAGGGAAACGTCACAATGGCGAGGTGGCTGTTGCCACTCCCATGAACAGCTGTAAGTTCGCTAATGTGAGCAATTAATTTCCAGAGCTTTATTTCAAGTTCATGTAATTTAAGTTCAATCAAATCAGGGAGTTTGAGGACAGATTAGGGTATTTGATTAGGAAATTTGCTCCGTTTCCTCCCCTCTGGGGAAGCTCCCCTCCCCCTGGGTGTGGGGCCGGTCACGCGGGCACCACAAACTTCCTCCTTTATATTCTTTAATGTAGCACGCTATTCCTTTGGGGTTAAAAAAATTAGTGGGGGATAATGTTCCCCCATACTGGGAGCTTTGTCCTACCATGGGAATCCATGTGCAGTCCTGCAGCGTGATGTGATTCTGAGGAGCATCTCGGAGTCACTGCTGGTGGGGTGTCGCCATCTTAACTCCTCCCATTCCCTTCTTGTGTGTCATGGTTTTTGATATCAATTATTAGGGTCATGGCATAATGGTCTGATAGGATGCATGGAATAATATCTACTTTTTTATATTTGCTGAGATTTCCTTTGTGAACTAGAATATGATCTATTTTGGAGATGGATTCTTGTGCTGCTGAAGTGAAGGTATACTCTGCCAATTTGAGATGGAATATTCTGTAGATGTCTGTTAAGCCTGTTTGATTTATGGTGTTGTTTAGACCGGTGATTTTTTTTTTCTCTGCTGATCTGTTTATTGATGATAGAGGAGTGTTAAAGTCTCCCAGTGCTATCATGTTGAGGTCCACAAGTGGTTTTATATCTTGGAGTAATTTTTCCACATAGTTGGGGATGTAGTGGTCTTCTTTTTCTCTTCTGATTAACTTGTGTTTGAAATCCACTTTGTCAGATATAAGAATTACAACTCCAACTTGCTTTCTTGGGCCGTATGCCTGGTAAATTTTTTTCCCATTCTTTCACCCTTAATCTGTGGGTATCTTTGGCTGTAATGTAGGTTTCCTGTAAGAAGCATATTGTTGGATTGTGTTTTTTTTAAAAGAGAGGACAGTATGCGAGAGAAAGACAGAATCAATTTTTATTGAGTTTTTCACATGGCTTTCAGTGCTCTGACACTTAGTTGTGTACGTGGGTGCTGGGGTTTGAACCCGTGTACTTGTGAATGCTGGGCAAGTGCCATAAACACCGAGCCACCGCTCTAGCCTCTTGATATTGTTTTTTGATTCAATCTGCTACCTGTGTCTTTTGATTGGTACAATGAGACCATTCACATTCAGTGTTAGAATTATTATGTGGTTGTGGTTCGTATTCATTGTGTTTTATGTAAGTTCTGCGCTGTCTTAGTTGTCTATTGATAGTGTGTAGCTCTATTGAATTTCCTCTGTTTGTGGGTTTTGAGGAATGTTTGCTTGTTCTTCTAACTGGAATTTATCTTTGAGGATTCTTTGTAATGCTAGCTTTCTGTTTACAAATGCTGCAAGTTTGTTCTTTTCATGAAAAGTTCTTATTTCCCCCTCAAATTTGAAGCTGAGTTTTGCTGGGTATAGTGTCTTGGCTGCATATTGTCTTCATTCAGATGGTGAAAGATCTTCTTCCAAGATCTTCTCCCTTCCAGAGTCTGAACTGAAACATCAGATGTGATTCTGATTGGTTTGCTTCTGAATGTGATTTGGTGTTTCTCCCTTGCTGCTTTCAATATTCTTTCCTTGATTTCCCTGTTATACATTTTGAATATGATGTATCTTGGTGAGCTTCTTATTTGATTAGGCTTATTAGGTGTCCTATAATCTTCCTGGATGAACATATCTGACTCTATTTTTATATGGGGAAATTTTTCTTTAACTATTTACTTGAGAGTGTTCCTTATCCCATTCGTTTGTGTTTCGATTTCTTCCTGTATTCCAATTACTCTTGTATTGTTTCTTCTCATTTCATCCCAGACTTTTTAAAAATTCTGTTCAGGCTTTGTGAGGTTTGTTTTTTCTTTTTTGTCATCTGTGCACTCTAGCTTGCTCAGCCTGTCCTCGTTGTCAGAAGTTCTTTCTTCAAGAGCTGAGATTCTGTTTTCTATAGAAGTCAGTCTATTATTAAATTCTTCCGTGGTTCCTCTCATATCATTGACTGTAGCTTTTAGCTATGTTACTTCCTTTTTGAGTATGTCTATCTCTTTGATAATAGAGTTTTTCATCTCTTGAGTTTTCTCACACAGTCCCTTCATTATATCTTCTTTTAGCTTGTTGTTTCTTTTAGTAATCAGATCATTGATGATATTTTCAAGGTTTTTGACTCAATCCCTATCCATGGTATCATTTTTGGGGTAGTTGTGGGCTTGAGGTGAACCTTTCCTAGTTTGATTCTTCATGTTTGAAGAGCTTCTTCTGGATCTCTGAATTGAGATTACCTGCAGGAAAGGCAGGCAGTTCTCCAGGTGGTTTTTCCTTGCGAGTCAAAGGGTCAGATCAGTCACCACCTCTTTGATGATCACCTTCTTCCCAGATGCTTCTTCTGACTGCATCCTTGTTTTGCTCCACCTTTGGTTACAGGCTCAAGGTTGCAGATCTGAACCTGGGTTGTCCTAGGAACCTCTTTTAGTTGGTCCTGAGCAGGGGCTGCTCTGTACGGGGGTCCTACCAGTGGTGTCCTGAGCACTGGCAGCCAGGACTCAAAGGAGCCCATATAGGCCTGTGGGGCATCAGGTAGGTGGGGCTGCTCCAGGTGGGGAACCTCCTCTGGTTGGTCCTGAGCAGGGGTTGCTCTGGACAGTGGTGCTACCTGTGGTGTCCTGAGTGCCTGCTAGTGGGACTGAAAGAGCTAACTAATGTCCTTAGAAGAGAAAACATACAGTGGCTTCTAGGGCCACCATAGAGTGCTATAAGTATGCACAGGAGAGATACAGGGAGTAGGCCTTGTGCAGACAGTGGCAGGGACTGGATGAAACCATGGCAGGCCGAAGGTCACCAGGAGTCCCCAAAGCTGCATGAGGCAGGGGTAGGTACTACCCTAGAGCCTTTGGGAGGAGTGCAGCCTCCTCCCAAATGTTCGATTTTGGACTTTGGACTCTAGGTCTGTGGCAGTCAGCCACGTGGTCTGTATTATGGTGGCCCTAGAAGTGAAGATGTCATGCCACCAATTGAACCACAGGTCCGAGCTCTGCGAGAGGAGATAGGACAGCTGAGGAGTGCTGGAGGATCACAGGGCTCCTCCGGGAGGTCCTCTGCTCTGGCCTCTGGTATTTTGTTTCTCAATGAACTCTCCCAGATTGTCCTCACTTCCAAGATCTTCAAGCTGTCGACCATCAAATCCACCTCCATCATTCGCTTCTTACTTGGGCTCAGATCCCGACTGCCTCCAGTGAACTTTGTCAGCATGTCCTAAGGGCACCCCAAGCGCAGTGCCCTGAGCCCAGCCAGCCCTCCTTCCTGAACCAGTTCCATTTCTGTTCCTCCGTCTCATTGCCAGCTCTCCTACTTCCAGCTTATAATAAAGACTTCTTAGTAAGTGGCCCTTTGGACCTGGTCAGGAAACTGTACTTCCTAGTAGGAGAATTTGGGGGGATGGAGTTTGCCATACGTCCTTTTAAAACCTGCTGTTATTGCCCCCAGAAACCCTCTCCTGCCTGATATCCAGCTGGCCATCAAATCTTTCAGAATTCTGCTTCCTGAAACTTCCTTGGGTTCTCTCTCCTCCACATTTGCCTGGAAGAGGGAAAGGTTAAAGGCGTGTCTTAAAGAGTTAGCCACAGGAGCCCAAGAGCCAGCCCATCAAGACAGTATCTTATACACAGTGTTTTAGCAACTGCCAGTACTTTGGTTGTGAAGTGTTAGTTATTCAGGTTTGAAAAACAAATTGTCTCATTTCCTTTAGTTCCTAGAGGGATATTAAGGGAAGTAGGAGTGGAGAGAGGGACAAGAAGATCTAACCTTGCCTTGGGAATGAAGGAGGGTTGTTGGAGGGGGTGACCTGAGGAGTACTTGAAAGACAAGATGGAACCAGTGAGAAGCCATTTGTGATTCCTCTCCACACTTGGCAGTATCTATCACATGCTTTGTATGTGTAGGAGATCAGAGAATGGATACTGATAGATGGATGGGTAGATGAGAGTGAATGGAGAGAAGGATGGATGGAAGGTGAATGAATGCATGGGGAAGGAAGGTACATGTGGGATGAATGGATGGATTGTTGGGTTCGTGGATGAGTAGTTGGGTTACTGGGTGGATGGATGGGTAGATGGGTGAATGAGTGGATGGGAATGGAAAGATACATGTAGAAGTGGATGGATGGATTGTTGGGTATGTGGATGGGTAGTTTGGTTACTGGGTGGATGGATGGGTAGATGGGTGAATGAGTGGATAGCAGAATGAATGACCAGAAGGATGTCTGAATTGATTAGTGATGGATCAAAGACTTGCCTTGACAATTTCTGAGGAAAGGTATTGCTCTTTGAAAAATATTTTTTCTGACTATTTTGTTTCCAAATCTACCTTATCATAGCTATTGATGATTGCCCATGTTAATTTAGGCAATGTGTCAATGAAGGAAAGAAAGGGAAAAGTCCATTCATGTCACAGGCATAAATTTTGAGCCCTGCACTCTGGGTGAGCTGGGGGAGGCTCACATATGAGCAGAATTATTACAGCACAAGTGACAAATTCCAGGACATCAGGAGTCATGGAAGAAGCGAAGCAGGGGACTCAGAGCCCCCCGGTCGGATCACAGCCCCCAATGTGGCTCTCTTGGCAGTCTCCTCTCCTTCAGGGATCTCCAGAGTCACAAGTGTGCCGTTATTTTATTACCATCTACCCTCATGGACCACAAGCCCTGCAAGGGCAGGGGCCACATCTGGCTTGGTGCCACTTCCCATGCAGCTCTAGTCTCGGTGTCCGACAGATGGTAAGAAACAGACATTGACTGATCGAATGTAAAATAAATGGGCTGCTTCCCAGGGAAGAATTAAGAGAAGCCGGTCAGGTCCACGGGGCCGGAAAGGACTTCCCAGGGAGAGGGAGCAGCAGGTTCAGGGCTCAGGGGAGAGGCCACATGAGCTCAGGAAGGACCAGGGCTCCAGCTGCCTGCACCACAGGCAGGACAAGCACAGAATGAGGATGGACAGGCTAAGGGCTGCCCCAGGAGCCACACGCTGTCCCTTGCAAGCACGCTGTCATCCGGGCATTTTAAGCAAGGCAGAGTAAGCCTTTTCTGCAGCTCCCTCTGGTCCCAGAGGTGGGGAGACAGGGAGGGTGGTCACAGCTGCCAAGGAGCAAGCTCTCCACTGCGGTAAGAGAGGCCGCCCCTAACTGGGAGGCCTTGTGGGGAAAACCCTGGGCCTCTCCTGGAGTTGGCTATCCCATCTGCAAATGGAGGGGCTGAACTCCGTCACCTCCGAGGTCCCCGCAGCTTAGCTCAGGCTGACTGAGAACACCGGCTCCGTTTGGCCAACCCACGAACACCCACTCCAGCACCGCCCTTGTGGATAATGGTTCTTTTAAAGCCACTCAGTGCTGTATTGACAGAAATTAAATTAGCCATCAGCGCGGGCAATCAGTGGCTATGGGGCCTTTAGAGGCAATAAAGGCGGCGCTCTCCAACCATGGTCAATTACGCTGCGGCACCATGAGGAGAGCGGACAGCTGCTTCTGATTGGAAGGGCTGGGCAGAGGCTGCCTCTCACCCTAAGACACAGGCTCAAGCCTCCCTTCTAGGCTGTCATTGCTGATGCCACCAGCACTGCAGAGCTGCACGATTGATGACCCGGGACCCTGGCCTTTGGAGGGAAGCAAAAGGCCAAGTGACTCCTGAGCGGGATTGGAGGGGAGTGTGGGGCCTGAGGGAGCAGTGAGGGCCAGACAAACCCACAGACTTCCTCTAACAGGAAGCCAGGACTCGGCTGGGAGAGCCGTGGACGTGGAGCCAGGAAGCCTGCGTTCAACTTCTCTTCAGCCCCAGGTTAAGGGCATCACCGCTCTGACCCCAGGTTTCTCTTCTCTCTCATGAATATAATGAGAGCAGGGTCACCAGGAGCAACTGAGTGGGTACTTGATAAACACCATCTTCTTTCTCATAATAGGCCAGCCAGGCAAGGGTCCAGCCCCTCACAATAACCCAGTGCTGCTGCTATTCCTTCCTGCCAGTTCTAGGCCAGAGGCGTGGCCTGCCTTCCTTGTAGTGGTTTGGGGCATTGTCCACCTTTCTGTACGTCCAGGGAGGATGGGATGGGAAGGGAAACTGCAACAGCTGAGGAACCAGAACTGCGCTCTTATGTGTTCCTGTGTGGGGACTAGACATGCAAGAGGACTTCTCTGAACCTCAGTTTCCTCCTCTGTAAAGACAGGATTAGGGGCTGGAGCTGTGGCTCAGCGGTTTCAGTGCTTGCCCTGCAAGCACGAGGACCTGGGTTCAAACCCCAGCACCACATACACAACTAAGTGTTGGAGCAACGAAGGCCATGTGAAAAACTAAATAAAATTGTTTCTCTCTTAAAAAAAAAATAAAGACAGGATTATTCAAAGCTCTGAGAGCGTGCGGTCAGTACAGCTTTAACGTCTGTTTTGTAGGCACTCGTTTGCCCTGCATGTGGTTCATCCTTACTTTTCCTGTTTGCTTTGACCTCCTTCCGAAGCACACAGGAGAACAGCAGTGTGGTGGGTTACACCCACTGGGCTGGGATCTCGGTGCAGCTACAGTGTGCCCTGGACGTGGCATTGATTATCTCTGAGACTTAGTTTCCCCACATGGAAGGTGAGGGTGAGAACATGTGTCTGGAGGACTCTGTGGTGCCAATGCAGGGACCACCCTTGGCATGGTGCCCAGCGCACGGCAAGCCCTCTCTAGGGAGTAGCTGTAGCAGTGGCTGCTGTGGTCCACGTCTAAGTCCCTTTGCTGGAGCCCCTGGGAACCCAGGAGGAAGACCGCACCTATAGCGGGCACCTGATTGAGGGTCCTCTGAGTGGGACCTCACATCTTCCGGAGGTCTCAAGGAATCTGTCCATGCCTCCCTCGAGACAAATGACCATCCTTTCAAAAGAGGAGCTTAGGTTGGCGGTGTCCTTTAGAAACGAATGTTAACAACAGAGAAAACTACATGTTCAATACATTTTTTTGTGTGCTGGCAGTTCTTAGTCATCGTTTAATTAAAAGTACTTTTTATTGAATGCTAAGCTGTCGAGATTGTCCTTGTGTGGAGAGTGGGGTGGTTACCATGGAGAGATCATGTTGCTATGGGACTTTTGTGTCAGAGCCCGAGTGGAAATGGTAATGGTCATGTCAATTCTGGGGGAGAGAGAGAGAAAAAAAAAGGATCTTAAACAGCTTCATTAAATAGAGGAACTTTTATTTCTCCCTTTCTTGTCATTGTGCCAAGCATAACAGAAGGGGAAATATTGGATTTTGTGGAGAGACAGACAATGGGGCCAGCTGCATGCACTGCCGACGATGGGAAAGTTCATACGAATTTGCTGGAGAAGTCGCGAGTGGCCGACTCTCAGGATGGGCTCGTCCGTGGGAGGGATCGTTTTCAATTTGATTTTTAATTTATTTCATTTGGGTTTTTTGAAGGATCTCTTTCTATTGGAATCTGTGCTCATTTGGCTTTGACCTAGTTTCTGCCATGGTGTAGGGACCTTTACCTCCCTGCTGGGGCCCTGCAGACTCTCTGGAAGTATGGGTGTTACCCCTGGCTTTCGCCTGGCTGGTTCAGGCTGGGCAGCAGGAGAGCAGCGCCCCAGCTCCTCGGCCTGTCTTCTGCACCCAGATGCCCAGGCCCAGTGGCTGTTGTGTCCAGGACCTCCGGCTCTGGCGAGGCTCCAGCCTCCACTTGGCTTCCAGTCAGTGCACCTTCCTATGCTCTTCCCTTCTCCAGGGCTAGCCCTCCGTCTCCTTGCCATCTGGCCTTTGTGTCCCTTCTTTAGGATTTAGTCCTTAATCATTCCTTGCAGCCTGGAACAGAGGTCAAGTGCAGACTCTGGGAGCAGAACGTGGGGTTCTGCACTGCCGCCGACTCACTGGGGGTCTTGGGAAGATTCAGCAACCTCTCTCTGCCTGCAGGTTCTCAGTCCCCCAGGGGGAGCATGAGGCTGGGACCTCGTTTCCCACTCCCTGGCCAGCAGGCTCTGTCCACACACTGCAGCTCTTAGGGCACTGCCTGTTTTTGCTTAGTTTCTCAGGGGTTGGATTTTTAGTGGCAAGGGAAACAGGTCACCTGGTGAAGTGTAAGAAGCATTTCTTGGTTTGAAAACTGGCCTTGGGTGAGACCATATCTCAGGTTCCTCTGTCTTCTGAAGAGCATTTTGTGCTAAGTT
This sequence comes from Aplodontia rufa, assembly GCA_004027875.1. Lineage (NCBI taxonomy): Eukaryota > Metazoa > Chordata > Mammalia > Rodentia > Aplodontiidae > Aplodontia > Aplodontia rufa. The sequence continues at coordinate 24,034 of PVKS010022464.1, read as the reverse complement.
AATGTCTCCAAACACCAGCAGGTCCTGGTCCATCTGGCCGGAAAGAATAACTTCATTTGTTAACCGTGTGTTGGCACTGGCTGTCTGCATGGTTAGCAAACCAAGAGAGCCTTTGCTGAGCTCCTGCCCTCTGTGCAGCGTAGCTCTCGATCTTGCAGGCTGCAGTGTGAGTCTGAAAATGAATCCGGCACAGCTCAGAATGGGGTCCAGCAGGCAGGGTGGGGGAATTGTGTCCTCCCAAAAGATGCTGCAAATCTAACTCCTGCTAACTGGGAACGTGAGCTGATTGAATTAGGGTCTTCACAGAAGATCAAACGAAGAGACGGTCGTTAAGGCCCTGGTTCAATGTGGTTGTGTCCTTCTAGAGAAACAGGAAACGTGGGCACAGAGATAGACGTGCCCACAGGGAGAGCATCACGTAGAGATGAAGGCGGAGTCCTGGGCCGGCCACCTGAAGCCAGGGGACAGACCTGGAGCAGATTCCCCTCACGGCCCGAGGGAACCAGCTTTTCCACTCCCACATCTGCAGCTTCCAGCCTCCAGAATGCGAGACAACAAATTCCTGCTGTTGGTGCCTGTGTGTGGTGGCGTGTTAGCACAGCCCCAGGAGACTAGCGCAGGGGGAAGCCAGGCTGGCAAACCTGACAGGAGGTGGCAGTTGTCAAACACCGCAGAGATCCAGTGCTCCAAGATGGGCAGGAGAAGACAAATGGCAGCCAGGAAGGATTCCTGGAAGAGGAGGCCTCTTACTGGGTTTCACAGGATGGGGAGGACTGGGAGCTGCAAGGATGGAGAGCGGGACTGAGTGGGAAGGGTAGGGAAACTGGGAGAAAGGGCAGTGCTAAGGGCGTTTGCACCATGGCCGTTTAGCTGCCCTCCTCCCCCGAATGGAATCGGCTTCTTCCAAATTGATTTCTAGAATTCCGGGCAGGCAGATGTCTCACCATAGAAGAAGCAAACCCTGTTCCTCTTTGGGATCCCCTGGTACAAACTAAACTGGTTTGGAGGGGTTGCAACTGAACTGTGACAGCTCACTGTGGAGTTTGGGGCTGGAATCTGAAGTTGGGACTTCTCCTAGAAATTTTGCTTTGGGTAGAACTGCTGGATATATTGCAGCTGAGGAGGAACGGAGCTCTGACGCTAAGTGCTTCAAGGGCATGCACTCTCCCGTGACGACACCCCAGGTGGTTAGTTTAAGGGTGGAAGTGTCTGAAGAGATCTCCAAATGCCCGCTGGTTTGGAGCTAAAGTGTGGAAATCAGTGCATCCCAGAGTGCTTGGGTTTCTCCACATTACAGCAACGGCCAAGTTGTTGGTTGGTTCATCGTAACAAACATAGCACTTCATGCTAAGATGCTAAGATCAGGGTGTGGGGGACACGGGGACTCTCTGTTCAGTCTTTGCCACTTTTCCTTACGGCGGAATCTGCCCTAAAGTAAAAAGTTCATTGAAAAGAAAGTCAACAGGCCCGTAGCTTTCTCTCCCACCGTCCCCCTGCGCCGACCTCCCCCTCGGCCCCTCTCTGGGCGACTTCTGGTTTCTCTGGGCTGATTCTGCGTTGGTTGGTCTGAGTTACCACGTGGGGTGCCTGTGTCTCTGTCCGTCTCCGTGGTGGCGTGAACATGGCTATCCGTGTGCAGACAGGTGTGCGTGCGTGCGAATGGATGTGTGCATGCTGGGGTGTTTGGGGAGCTGGCCACTCTGCTTGTGTGTGACATCCGGAGTGTGTCCCTCCCTCTGTGCAGGGCGAGCGGGGGTGTGAGGTCACGGTGCGCTGTTCGCCTCCGTGAGGAGGGCTTCCTGGTGGAGGCATACGTTAGAGAGATCCGGTCCGCTTCAGCCTTAGCTGGGACTCGCCACAGTGCCACTTCCCAAATGGTTCCAACTTTCACCCAAACTGAAGATCCTGGCTCCGTCTTTCCTCCTCTCCTCCACCTTTTTAGCTCCTCCACGGACTCCTCCCCTTTCCTGTCTGTGACATCATCCAAACCCTCAATGAGGGAAAGAGGAAATTTAGAAAAATAAGCCTTCGCTGGCAACCGAAATACCTTTAAGTGTAGCATAATTACCGCGCCTCTGCCCTCTTCCCTCCCCGCTGGGCCAATTCCACAAACCCTACAACATACACTTAAATCTTCAACTTCTCCGAGATGCTCCACGCAGATGGGGAAGATTTGATTAAAATTACAGTGCTCTAGGTTCAACTTCACCTATTAAGAAAAAAATATGGATCAGGTGCTTGACTGTTTTTCCCCTTTCCAGAGAAAGAACTAGGCCACGGTGATTACCGGTCACGCGCACACGTGATGGCTCCTGGCCGCGTTTCCCTGCTCTGTCTTTGCAGAGACGTTGACATCAACGTGACTGATAACTCTCTTTCTCTCCTTCTCCTTTTCTCCCCTCTTTTCCTTTTTCTTTTTTCCCATATTAGTTCTTTTCTTTAATGTCTCTTAAAAGGAGAGAAGGAAAGAAAAGCAGATGTCTCCTCTGGCTGCCTAGCGATGGTGTGCGTGAGTCTGGCACTGCTCCTGGAAGGGACACGCTGGGCCGTTTCAGGCTGGAGTCTCCCCCAGTCCCAGGGCGGCAGTGCCCTCCTCCTCCAGGAAGCTTTCCTGGAAGCTCCTCCCTGGGCTCATTTCTGTGTCTTGTTATTTTAGTTGTTTCAGAACCTGTCTGTCCTCCTTTCCAGCCTGAGAACTGCAGAGACTCTGCTTGGCTCGTTTGCATTACCCATGTTGTCTGCACACAGTACGGCCTCAGCAGCACCGACTTCCACAATTAGGCTCAGGGAGCATGGTGCTCAGGGTCTACAATGCTTTACTATTTTTTTTAATTGAAAGGAAACTAGATATCAATAATAAAGATACATTAGCAATGTAATATAATACAAATACAGGCATAAAAATATTGTAAGTACTTTTCATGGTGGAAGGGGCTCAGGGAAGCAGAAGTGTGTGCAGCCCGAGATTCAGGTGCACCTGGGCTCCTGGGCTTTTGTGGGTTGGCCGTGCGCCCTCCTCGGAGCAGGGGTCTCTCCACAGAGCCAGTCCTGCAGCATGACGGGTCGGAGCGGGCCTGGCTCCCGCCTTCACGCCTCCCGAGTGCTCTGTTCCGTTGCTTCAGGGTTCATTTGTTCCCTCACGTTTTGGTTGTTGTTGCATTTGAAAGACAACAAGGGGTTGTGACAACTCCTGAGTCTGGACAAAGATGTGCTGTCCAGGCCTGGGGCTGGGACCGGCTTGCCTGTGAGCCTGGGTGGCCTTATGTCTCTCTGGACATCCATTTCCTCATCTGTCAAGTGGACCCTGTTGGCCCTGCCTAGGGTTTCGTGGGTGAGCTATGTCTGGGGGAGCCCCAGGTACAAACAAGAGGCCCTGACCAAGTGCCAGGGGTGGAGGGAAGGTCTAGGAAACCCAAGGGAAACACATGCTTGCCACCTGCGCCCGGGTCCACCCTGGCTGCAGTCAGTGGAACTCAAGAGCTGGTGTCTCCCTGACTCCTAAGAACACTGTGGAGGAGGGAGACAGAGCCCCCAGGAGCCCACCTGGGCTGTCTACCTCTTGGAGCCCAGCTCTGTGGACATGGGGAAGTCACTTTCCCTCTCCGAGTCTCATTCTCCTCATTCATTCGTTCAACAAATGAACCATGAGTACTGGGCTGGGCCCTGGGCCGGGGCATTAAGCCATTTCTGCACCCAGCAGACTGGTCGGTGGCTGGGGTCCTTTCCAGCTCAGAGCTGGGTGCTTCAGTGGTGTGCTCCTAACCCTGCAGGTGGTCTGGTTTCCCCCAAAAGGGGTTGGCCATGTCGGTGACCCTCCTGTCTCACCACTGGGGTGGGGCGGTGTGCCCGCTGGCATTGGGGTTGCACACAGAGGCACCGAGCTGGGAGGAGAGAGGCAAGCCAATGTGCTGGTTGTGGCAGCTCTCGGTTGCTGAAGGACACTCAAGGGAGAGAGCCAAGGGAGAGTGCCTCTCCTCTTAGCAGCATGGGGCGAATGGCCAGGACATGACCCGACAGCAGCCACCTGAGGAGTTCCCAGTGCGCTGAGAGTGAAATCTGAGAAGGCCTGGTCTGCCCGTTTCCACCCACGTCTGTTCCTTTCTTGCTTTTTGATGAGATTTGGGTAATGGCACAGCTCTCGTTTAGCTGATGGCCTGTGGAGGGCAAATGATGTGAACCAAGCATTACCTGAAGTCCTCCCAGACCCCCGGGCTAGGTGACCACTCTGGTCCTCGTTTTACAGAGGGAGAAACTGGAGCTGGAGAGGTCGAGGAACCTTAGGGGATAATGTTTCTCCACTGTCATAAAGAAATGCAGGTTAAACGTGCAGTTCACACTCAGAATCGAGAGCGACCCCTCCAATCCCTAAGCCAGCTCTGCTGGGACTGCTCACCACCTGGGGCAGTGACCTTCACACGGCCTCCAGTGGTGAAGCCTACACTCAAAGCCAGGTGCTCGAGAACACTTGTCCTCACCAGAAAGGGGCAGAGTGGCGTTATCAACACATCCACTGCCGCCGCGGAGATCAACAGCGGAGGGGCCCAAGGGACCTTCGAGTGTGAACACTGAGGTGGGGAGATACCGGCTGCACGATTTGCGATTTGGGTGGGTTGTGTTTCTGTTAATCCTGTGAGTGACCAAGCTGCTGAACCTCGCAGAAGTAGAGCAACTGAGGGGAAGAAAGATGAGGTGAGCCGTGTGAAATGGCCCCTGGCAAGTGGTGAAATCTGTCAAATTCAGCTCTCACACACTCACGCACATGCTCACACACGCACAAACTGTGCACATACTCACACACGCATATGCACCCACACACATGCACATAAAGTTGTGCACACATGCACACACACTCATATACACACATACAAACTTGTGCATACATTCACACATGAGTCATACACAAAGTCACGAACACACTCATACACATATGCACAAACTCATGGACACACTCACATACACACATATAGGCACTCATATGCTCATATATACGGTCACACGCCCTTGTACACTTACACACATACATGCTCATAAACATAGTCATATAAACTCATATATACACAGACTCACACACATATACATACACACTCACACATAATCACATACACTCACACACATGCACACTCACACACACATACGCACCCATACACATGCACACAACCTTGTGCACACACTCGTGCACACATACACACTCACACAAACTTGTGAACACACACATACACATATGCACTCATACACATGCACACAAACTTGTGCACACATGCACACAAGTCATACACAAAATCATGAACACATTCATATATATATACACAAACTCATGTACACACTCACATACACACATATCCTGAAAGTTATATGCTCATATATACACTCACACACATACATGCTCATAAACATACTCATATAAACTCGTATATACACGGACACACACATATACACACACATAATCACATACACTCACACACATGCACTCTCACACAGTCATACACACTCGTATACTCATGCACACACACACACTTGTACACACACATTCATACACATGCTCACACACATTACATGCACACTCACATACCCATGCACACTCACACACAGCGTTCGGTTCAGCTCATCAACCACTGCCCGTGCTGATCTGAGCGCTCCCCGGGATAAGCCGCACACACGCACACAGCATTCCTCCCCACAGCATCCTCGAGGTGCTGGGCAGCGGGGCCTTCCTGCGAGGTGGGTGCCGGGTGGCACTGGGCCCTGGAGCTCTTCCACAACTTAGATGGGCCACCTCTCTCCCTACCTTCAGTGGATCCGCGAAGGCAGGAGATGATTGCCTCTCCGTTTAAAATACTGCAACAGTACTAAAGAAAACTCTGGAAGAAGAAAACGCGCCATACTTAACACTCCGACCAGCTCTCCCTTCAACAAGACTGCTTTCCTTTCCACGCCATGTTCCCAATATCTGCCTAATCGTGACCAGTTTGCGTTTCGGAGTTGGATAGTTGCTGCTTCCTTTCTTCTTGCAAACGGCCGCTGTGTTTGTGCGCACGCCCCACAGCATCACCTTTAGGGACTGGAGGTTTTCCATGGTGCGGGGCCATGCAGGCTGCCTCTGCTTCCACGGGGGACCTTCAGGTTGAACTGGGCTTTCTCTGCTAACCTCCTTTGCAGAGTTACTTGCTCTTTCCGTGTGCATTTGTTTGAAGTCAGCCTGGTATTTTGAACTAATTATTCACTGGGGTTACTTATTATACCCACTTATGCCCAGTTATTTATTTACATTTACTGTTATTGAAAACTTCGTGATTTTTTTCCTAGTGTGTCAAAGCTCAGAATGCTTGCAGTCCTCCACAGTTCCAATAACTAGCTGATTTCTAAAACTAATATTAAAACGTTTTCATTGTTAAACCTATCCATCAGAATCTATCATAGAATATAATTTGACTCTAAACAGCGTTTTCCCACAAATCACTAAATAACTATTCCAAACTCCTTTACTAAATCAGCATTCCCTTTTCACGTTCTCATTTTTATTCACTCAATGGATGCTTATTAATCATGACTCTATGTCAGGCACCTGCTTGGTGTTGCAGGTTGGGCAGGACAGACCCTTCGACACCCATGTCCACCGTCTGGGCTTCCTCCTTTATCCCTCTGGCTGGTAAGTCAAGCCTCTTGGTCTTGCCACACAGTTTCATTGGGTGTGACTTTGTAATATATTTTAATGTATGGCAAAACAACGAAGGTTTTCAGTATTGCATTGGGCTCTCCCTATCTATGGATCTGCACATTCAGCCAAATTTTTTTCTAAAAATTTTTCCCTCTGAACTGAATATGTACAAACTTTTTCTGTGAGGCTGGTACCCAGGAGTTAGGAGACCTCTAGAAACACCTGCACGGAGACCCCTCCAGCCAATCAGCATCCGGCAGCTCCATTTGTACCTCTCCCGCAGGTGCCTTCCCAACTCAAAGCCCACCTGCGGCAGGTGAACTCAGGATGGCTGATCTGGCCACACACTGCCACTGGGTTGCAAGCCTCCCTCCAACGACCACGCCAAGGAGCCACACGCTCTGCACTTGGGTTTTCTTTGGGACGCAGGACTCACTTCTTGGTTTTGTTCTTTCCTGTTGAAGTCCTCCTGAAAAGATGGAAATGCTTTCAATGCTTTCCAGATAGAGGTTGGGGTGAGAGCAAACTTGGCTCTACAGCCCTGAGCCTGAGCTCTGTGTCCTTCAGACAGCACATCCGCGGGCTCTCCAGCAGATAAGAACGTCCATTGGAGTCACTAATGGCTCCTTCCCGCCCCGAGAAAGGCAGAGCTATCATTCAACTGCCAAGGAGTAATATTTATTAGTGATCCTTGACCCTCAGCCCATTTGGCTGAGTTCCCAAAACTTAGCCCTGAGCTCTGACCTCTGATCCAGGGAGCCGAGCATTACCATTCCCAGGGAATTCCTCCACACCGCAACACTGTTTCTTTCTTTTTATAAACCCAGTGAGTATTTTTACTTTCTCAATTCACATTTTCTCTACATTTTTACCTTTTATTTTGGGCAGAACGAATGACTACAGAGACAAAATTGGAATGGATTTTTTCCTTTTAAGTCCTCAGAAAATAATCATTAGGAGAGGGGGAGAAAGAAATGTGGAAAACACAAGTGCCCCGGATGTGGTTCCAGTTTCAGAGAAGCTAAAGGCCTGTGATTATTTTAGCCAAGCCATTTGTCCCATCCCTATTTATACAACAGGATGCTGAACAAACTGTCCCTGCCTCGTGTCCTGCTTCCTGTCAAGAAGACACATGTGCATTGGAGGAAAAGCCAGCTTGCTCCAGCGCTCGGAGGTGCTGGACTTTTGTCTCCTACTCTACCCTGAGGTGTCCAGTTTGGTGAGGGGCAAGGTGCAGCCCAGCAGCGGGTTCAGAGCGCAAGAGCTGGAACCCAGGCTGTCTCTGAGCAGCTCTGAGAACTTGGTGGGTTGCCCTTGGCATTCTCCCATGTGCAGAGAGCATGACAGTCATGACGGCGCCTCTCCTGGTGCAAACACAGAACTCTATCAAACAGTTAATAATGAAAGAAGAATAAGAGCAGTTACCACTTTCCATGAGCCAGGCCCTGTGCTCAGCGATTACGCGCCTAGTCTCATTTAACCCCCACGACAACCTCAGAGGAAATGTGGTTACTATCCCTGGTTTGCAAATTAAAGGCTGTGCTGTGAAACATGGGTCTTTCCTCTAGGTCTCAAGGACACCCAGAAGGTCACAGAGTTACAGCCTGCAGACTTCACCATCATCAACTGGGAAGGCAGCACAGGACGAGTAAATAAACTGAGGCCCAGTAAATAAACTGAGGTCCTTTGGGGACCAGCACTGACATCGAGGTGCCTCCCCAGTTGATGCTCTTACCGCCTGGGGTGAGGTCAGCTGCCCCAACACACCCTGGCCTTTCAAAGCCAGCTCAGCGGGAGTGTGCTCCAGGCTCACCTGTCATGCTGCTGACAATGCATGTGTTTGGCAGGTGACTCAGGGACCCTGTCTCCTCCCATCTGGTGGCTCTGCTCCCCATGCCTCCCCACCCCCTCATGGGTGTGAGGGGCATGGAAGAAGTGTGCTTGCCAATCGGGGTAATTGGTCACGTGGACCCCCGGTGCAAAGGAGTCTGGGAAACGTAGTCCTGGGCTGGGCTGCAGCTTCTCAGGGACACCTCTCAACTTCAGAAAGAGCTCTCCTTCGGTAGACAGCTTAGGGCTTCCGCACCACTGTGTTTTCATTCACAGGTTCCAAGCATGGACAGTCATCGTCTGGTCCTTCTCCAGCTCCATGCTAAGGGACAGCAGGTAGCACATCCCGCTGCGTGGAGACTTGGAGCTGCCCCACAAGGGCTCTGTCTTACAAGCGGGCTGCACCCTTCCATCAGAAGGGATCTTGCATCCGTCCTGGAAGCCCCGCCCTGTGCCCCTCCCGAGCGTCACACTTTATGTAACCCGATTTTCCTTTTTAGAATTTCGCAGGAGGATAAAAATGAAATGCTCGCTTCCCACGTCTGTGCTGCATCTGCATTTCTTGGGCCCAAATATTTTAAGGCCAGGGTCATTATTTTGGGTGGGAGGAATATAACTTGGAATGGACAAGACAAATATAAAAATTCATTTTCATTGGCGAGAGGGAAAAGAGAGGACAAGAACAAGCTCTTTTTTTTTTTTTTTAAAGAGAGAGGGACAGTGAGAGAGACAGAAAGAGAGAGATAACTTTATTTAGTTTTTCACGAGGCCTTAGTTGCTCCAACACTCAGTTGTGTACGTGGTGCTGGGATTTGAACCCGGGTCCTCGTGCTTGCCAGGCAAGCGCCGAAACCGCTGAGCCACTGCTCCAGCCTTTTTGTTTTTTTTTTTTTAACAGAAAGAGGGAATCAATTTTATTTGTTTTGTTTGGTTTTAATCTGGTTTTGGTTTCCCCAGCGCCTAGTTGTGTATGTGGTGCTGGGTATCGAACCTGGATTTTCACATATGTCAAGCAGGCCCCACACTGCTGAGCCAGCGCTCCAGCACACCATCGTTCTTAAAGACCGAGCACCCGTGCAGGCTGAACCCGGACGAGCGGAGGAGGCACCATGGTGATTAGACATAAAGACGTTGTGTTTCTCCTGCCACTTAGGGCTCATAACTCCTCATCGGATGAAAGCAAGATCCAGTGAAAAAGAATCGAAAGCCAGACAGAGAGAAGGGGGGAGAAAGAGAGAGAGAGAGAGAGAGAGAGAGAGAGCTTTTCGGTTACTGATATTTTAGCAGATAACAGAGCTGGTTGGAAATTCAGGAACCGTATCAACCTCTTGCCCTCAGGTAGCGGATGTGGAGATGGAGTCACAACTGTGCCCTCTCTGTTTCTAAAGGACTGTCCCCTGCCATCTGTGACTCAGCTGCAAGATGCACCTTTCTAGAGTGAACTGCAGGCCACATCCAGCCCTTGCCTGAAGCCCTGCCAATCACGGGCACCCGTGAGGTAAGAGTTGAGTCCCGCATCAGCTCCATCTGCCCGGTCCTGGCCAGCTGCTCCTCTGCGTGCTCTCTGCTCCAGGCACCTGTGCAGCCGTGGACTCTGGCCATCCTGCCCCAGCTGCCCTGAGACTAAGGCTGCTAGGGAAGGTCCCTGTGCCTGGGGCTTGCCTGTTCTGTACTCCTCCTCTGAGACTCAGCTCCCAGGTGAATTTCTGCAAACACACCGAGCCCTCTTTCTTGGGTTCCTATGAGGCTCCCCAATAGCCCCTCCTGGCCCCAGGGGGCCCCGCAAGCAACTCTGCTGCCTTGCTTCCAGAGGCTCCGTCTCCCCAGCTCTTGTCCATCAAGACCCTCTTGCTCAGCAGAGGGCTGCTGGGACATGGGGGCTTTGTCCTCCTGGTTCATCACCAGTGCCCTTGCTGGGGGCTCATGTGAGTTCTTCTGTACATGTTTCAAAACCACTGTGCAACTCACCTGCTTCTGGGCTCAGGTGCCACTTTGCTAAGCTCAGCGCCTGTTGAGGTCCCTTTGCTTGGATGTCCGCATGGCTGGCTCCTTTTCTACCTCTGTCACCCCTCAGATTGGCCTTTTCTGACCCCCTGATCTAAAACACTTCCCATTGCTCTCCACCCTCTGACCTTGCCTTTTCCTTTTTAACCTTCATTGCCTTCTTATGTAGTAAATCTTTTATTTCTTCTATTTATCTGCTGTCTCCTGACCACTGGAAAGGCAGGAGGCATCATGAGGGCAGATGCTTTCTTCAGTGTTAAAACCTTCCTGCCTATATCAGTGGCTGCCACACAGCGGAGGTCAAGAGTCACTTGCAAAATGAGAGAAGGAAGGCATGGTCTTGTAACCAACAGGAGTTCTGGCCCAGTCCCCTCTCCCAAAGCAGTCCCCTCTTAGCTTTACTTTAAAAAAAGGAGATGAGAAGGAGAAAATGAACAAACAAACAAACAAACAAAAGAATTGCAAATCTTGTGAAAAAAAACTCTAATATCTTGGAAATATAAAAACAAGCAACCAACAAAAATAAACAATTGAACCCTAACCTCTCCAAACCGCCTATGATTCCTCAATTCATAGTCAACACGGGTCCTTTGAAATCTTACTCCAGGGACACGTGCCGCAATAAGAAACCAGGAAGAAATGGCAAATTTCTCTGTTTTATTTTTACATACCAACTTGCTAGTTAACAGTGGGAGCAATCAATAAACTTTCATAGAACGCTATTACTTTAGGGTTGTAGTAAACTGAAGAACAAAGAATAATAGCTTTTCAACCTTTTATCAGTCTGGGGAGCTAATTTAATATGCACAGAAAATGCATTGCAATAATTTTTATAACTATGCAGACCAGCCTTTCTAAAGATTTTGTAGGAAATAAGTAATGTGCAAAAAAAAAATCCAACACAAATACATGATACACAATAGTGGCTGCAGTGAGTGAGGACGATTCAAGCTTATTCTGTCCAGAGCTGGAGATTTTTATTAAAAATGCCACTCTAAACTTGTGTGGGATTGTGGGATTCTCCTTGCTGTGTGTGTGTGTGTGTGTGTGTATGCGCACGCCCGCGTGTGTGTGAGTTTGTACTACCCGTCCTTCAACGAAGTGGACTCATCATGCCCATTTGGAATCATTCAGCTGCAGACAAATACACTAAAGCTTTAAGTATATATTTTTTAACCTCTTAGAAAGGCTGAATGATGTTCTATGAAACTATTATCGTGAACAGCTCAAACTCAAGGCACCACAAAGGAACTCCATTAATCCTAATTTAACATGCATCTGCTCACAATTTGGAAGAGGAAATTGGCCAAGAACTCAAGAAACAGCCCGTGTTCATGCACATGAAGAAGGCCCCTCGTTCATGCCACGGGACCTGCGAAATGGCTGGACCCCGAGCTCTCCGAGTCCATACACTATTGACTATTGTGCTATTGCTGGCAAGTTGTCTTTTTCCTTCTCCTATCTGACCTTCCCCGGCTATTGCTACACTCTGCTGAGAGACAAGAGGATGGTAATCATTCTAGGTTGCAAATCTTGCCTGATTTATATCTCTGATTGCCTAAGGTCCTCAGGAGAAAGTTCAAGGTCAGATTCTGAAGGCAGCAGAACTGGCACTGTTGTGAGGCACTGAGCCGCTGTCCCTGGGTGGAAAATTGAAAGGGTGCTAACAACGGAGTCAGCAAGATAAATATTTGAATGCACTGAAAAAATCAAAATGCAAAAAAATCCATGATGGACAAAAGATCAAAATGTTAAAAAATATGAAATTGAATGGCTCAGTTCTATTAGTGCCTGGGGCAAAAGGGGAAAAAAATGAGTGAAACTGATCCTGTATTTATTTAAAATATTTGATCTTTTGATCATTGTGGATTTTTTGCAGTATCTTTGATTTTTTTTAGAAATGCTGTGTTCAAACATTGTTTATCTCAGTTGCGGAGTTTTTCAATGCCCCCTCAAATTCTGCACCTGAGACAAATGTCTCATTTCCCAGCCCTGCTGAGTAGGATCAGAACCTCCTGCCTCTGGCCCTTTGTCATCTTCTCCTGCGACACCAGCTACAGTGGATGCTAGGCGTGGGTGTCCTCCCTGACCCTGCGAAGACAGGACTGGTGTACTCCTGGTTTTCAGCTCCACAAGATGTTCTCAACGAGTGTAGCCTGACAGATTCACCTCTAAATCTACCAAACACTTTAAAAGCTACTACCAATTCTGCTCAGTCTATTCCAAGAAATTGCATAGAAGGGTTATCCTGATAGAAAAACCAGGCAGGGATACAATAGAGGAGAAAGAAAAAGAGAGGGGGAGAGGGAGGGAGAGAGAGAGTGAGAGGGGAAGGGGGGGAGAGAGAGGGAGAGAGAGAGTGAAAGAGGAAGGAGAGGGGGAGAGAGAGGGAGAAAGAGAGAGGGAGAGGGGGAGAGGGAAAAAGAAGGAGAGGGAGAGATAGAGGAGCTAGCTACAAGCCAATATACCTGATAACATAGCTGTAAAAGTTCTCAACAATATGCTAATAAGCCAAATTCCACAGCACATTAAAGAGATTATTCACCATGATCAAGTGGGATTCATTCCAGTGATGCAAATCAACAAAGAGGACACATCACATCACCAGAATGAACAACAAAATCCAGATGACCATTTCAATAGATGCAGAAAAAAAGCATTTGATGAAATTCAGGATCCTTGCAACAAATGAGGTATAGAAGGAATGTATAAGACCCACATTAAACAGAGAGCCAGAACGTGTGGACGGCAGAGCCAGGCACTGAGTCTTCCCCTGTCCCCACCCCAGGCTCATCCCAGCTGCCCTGTCTTCCTGCAGTTCCCACCCCTGCTCCACACCAGTCTGGACTTCAGCCCTTTCCCCTGGTGCCCTGTAGCTCAGAGATTTGCCCCCAGGGCTTGATGCTGGTACCCCTGCCCCCGCACTCCAACAACTCCTCAGGCAACTTCCTCGGCCGTGCCGTGCCTCAGTTTCCCCATGTGTACCGTTGGGCATGATGACTGCCTATCCGTAGGGATTTTGAGGCTCCAATAATGTCTGCAAAGCCTTTAGAACAATCTGGCATGTAATAAGTCAGGGTAACCAACCAGGGGCAATGCAGTCGATGGGGCTAGACAGAGAGGCTGTTCCCATGCTGTGGTCACAAGATTAAGCAGAGTCTGTATGGGAGCACTGTGGCTCCAGACCCAACCTAGGCATCCTAGGGAAATGGAGCGCACCCTGCTCTCCCTCTGCAGTCTCTTGCTGCTCTTCTCTTGCCTGGATCTAGGCCCAGAGGCAAGAGGACCCCTGGAGGCAATACCCAGCCAGACAATGGGACTCAGACTGAGGCAGAAAGGGCCTGGCAGTGAACTGCTGAACGAGAGGAAGTGAGAGGGTCACCTTGCCAGGAAGTAATCAAGTGATACTCAGGACCAAGTGAGTGACAGCAGCCTTCCCTCCTCTGTGGGGACCCCACAGACCCTGACTTCCCACCTCTGCACAAGCCCTCTTCCACTCCAGCAGGCTTGTGGCAGGCCACACCCCAGGCATTAGCCTGGGGGCAGATATCTGTGGTGCTTTGCTGGCTCCAGGGGTCTTTGCAGCCTCTTCAGTCTCTGTTTCCTCCTTGGCACACTCAGGCAGGTTCCCAGGCCCTCACCGTTCCGATGATAATAGGTTTGTGTACACAGCTGAGTTAGCCTGCACCCGTCCAACCATCTTTAGCTCACATTAATCACACCCTTTTACTCGAAACAGTACAACTCTGATCTCAACCAATTAAGCTTGTGCTGTTTAGACAAAGAGATTAATATCGCTCCTAAAAGCATAACCTTTGGCCATAGAGATGTCTTAAGATAATGAGCTTGATTCAGTGGGTTGGCTTTGTGGAGAGGTATGTTTTGGAAGAAGACGTCTATTTGCAGATTCTTAATCAGCAGGAGAAGAAGTGCAACCAGGCACGAGTTCTGGTTGTGCTCACCAGGTATAAAGGAAGTCCAGGGTTCAGGAAGCCTGATTTGGATCAGAAGGTTTGGAAATGCAGATCTTTTCTCTCTTGGGAATTCCAGCCGACTCTGACAAAGGAAAACAAAACAAAACAAAATAAAATAAAATGAAAGCGATCACAGCCAGAGTAGAAGCCTCAAACATATGGCTTATGAAAAATGTTGCTCAGCAAATGCTTTTGTGGACTTTGAGGAATGTCTATACTGTTTTTAGAAAGACAAATGTAGCAGGGTGGTGGAAGGAACAGCGGACTAGAGCGTGCTATGGTTTGGGTACGGCTCGAATGCATCCCCCAAGGGTTCACGTGTTGGAAATTTGGTCCTGAGAGTGGCAATGGTAAGAGGCAGTGGTAAGAGATGTTTTAGAGGTGGGGTCAGTGGGAGGTTGTTACCGGACCCTCCCTACTCTGGCTTCCTGACCTGCCAAGTGCTCACTCCCTTCCCAATATGACAAGCACCAAGAGTGCTTGTCATATTGGGTGGAATGTGGTCCCTGCCTTCAAGCAACTCATTGTTCAAGTGGAGGATAGAGACCCATAAGCAGAAGTGTCCATGACCTGATGAGGCTGAGGGAGAGAGACAAGCAGGTACACCTGCTCCCAGGTGTGTCCGGGAGCTCAGGGCTGGAAGTGGAGTCCACCCCAGGGCTTCGGTTGAAGCTTCTGAGAGCAAGTGAGTTCTGAGTTGTGTCTTCAAAGATACCAGGAAGATCTCCCACAGGTAGGTGTTGGGAAGGAGCTCTAGTCAGTGTAAGCAAAGACAGGAAAGAGCAGATAGAGCAGGAGAGTGGTGGCCATCCCTTCGGCTTCCAGAGCATCAGGTTGGAGATGGACCATGTGTAGAGAGGGCACCCATGAGGTCTGCACATGCAGGACCACGGTCTGCTGATTAAAGTGCATGGAGATTACTTCCCTACCAATGGGGACGCATTGAAGGGACTTGAGCACAGGGTGACCACCTCGTGGCTGCCACCTGCTGACAGCACCGTCCTTGCCTTTTTACTTGACTGACCTCAGATTTGTCATCTGTGGAATGGGCGTGTTCAATAGTATGATCTCTAAGGACCTTTGGAGTGTGTAGTGATTGTCTTTTTAGTCTGTATTTTCTATGCTTTGATATCCTAGGATCTTGCTGACCAGAGAAAGACTGTCTCCCCAGGGCTTTCTAGTTTCTGGGAAGAACAAATAATTCACCATCCTGCAGGATCCCATCTGTGACATGCACACCATCCCATCTGGAGCCACAACCTAGCTACCTCGTTCATTCATCACTAACCCCCCAGGCCACTGTGCCCTGCTCTAGTCACCCACCAGGTCACTTAGGCAGCCCCCAGCCACCCAGCACTCTTTACTCAAACAAGACAATTCTAAGCTGCTTCCCCTGCCTCACTGGTCCATCCTGTCGAAACCACAAAGGTGTCTTCTGCCCATGATCTGTCCCCAACCCCGCCCTCTGCTGCTTGGCTTGGTGCTTCCCTACACGACCCCATGGTGTGGCATGCCTCTCTTCTTGGAGTCCTTGAGTAGAACAAATTATCTCTCAGCAGGAATCACCTCCTGATCTGTTGCTTCATATATGAATGAGAACGGTGTCTGGAGTTTATAACGCAGCCGTGTTCTTGAATGGAGAGTACAAACAGACCTCCGGCAGAGCAAGCCGGACCAATGTCTAAACTTGGCCTAAACAGGGTTGGCTCAAGGGAGGGGTGCTCTGGCAGACTCAGAAGCACCTGGTGGCTTGCAGGAGCCCAGGCAGGTCACCCCGCCTTCGAATCTGGTGTCCTTCACACAATGTGGGCAGTCAACTAAATGTCAAGTACACTTTCCAGATTCAGGAGGTCCTAACCAGTTACATGGGGGACTCTAGACAAATCTGTCCCCCAAGTTTCCCATCTGTCAATCAAGGATGATTCTACCTTTCTCTACTCTTCATGCTAGTGACACAGAGTAGGAGATGCTCTCTATCTGAAGGTGCTTTGTAAGCCGTGAAGGGCAGCAACACTGAAGCCTGCTATTAGCTTCACTACTGGGTATGAACTTGTCCCTGGCTGTAGGTGAGTAAGACTTTCAGGGCAGTGGTATATGATTTAGCAAATTATCTCTTCAGTGTGCTAAAGAGTCCGCCAGGAGTTTGCTCACTGCAGGATGAGGGAACAATAAGGTCTCGCTGTATTCAATAACAGTGGTTTAATTATCGTGATTATCTCACATTTGTATAAAGTCTTTGCTTTCAGGATCTCAAAGTACTTTATAAACATTAAGCCTCTTGGTCCCCCAGGGGAGACACTAAATTGATGCATGAGCTTTCAGGTCTCCTTTTCTTGGCTCCAAAGTGTTTTCCTCCCATCCAGGTGAGGAGGGAATGGAGTCTACAAGGCATCTATTGCTGTCCAGCGTCCAGGATCAGAGGTTCAGGATAGGCGCGTTACGGGCCACGGTGATAAATATTGAGAATGGGAATAACCACTGTTTATGAGATCCAGCAATGGGCCAGACCCAACCCTGGGGCTGTGTTAGGTGCTGTCAAAGCTGTAATTACTCCCCACTGTGCTGATACGGAAACTGAAGCTCAGAGAGGCTGAGCTGCACTCCCCAGTTCACACAACCAGAGGTAGCCACAGATGGGTGGGATTTGGACTCAGATCTGTAGGTCTCTTTAAATCTGAAAGGGCCATTCTTTGCACTGTCCTCAGGGCACTGCTTGCTTTAGGTGCAGACCCTTTACTAGCCTTTGTGGAATCTGGCTTCATCTCTTCCTCCTTGGCTTTGAGATTCAGCCTAGGAGAAAGGGATGCTGTGATCTTCCCTGGCATCTGTGGTGCCTCAGGCTAGTGCTGCACACATTACCCTTATCTTATCAGCTGGGGGCGCTGTGACAAAAATGCCATAGGCAGAGGGCTTGCAAGCAACAGAAATTTATTTTTCTGGAGGCTGGAACACTGAGATCAGGTGCAGCATTCTGGGGAGGGGACTCTGGGGAGGGTTCTCTTTCAACTGCAGACTGCCACCTTCTCATTGTGTCCTCACGTGTTGGAATCAGAGCCAGAGAGCTTTTATGAGGGCACTGAACCGATTCTTAAGGACTCCACTACCTGGAGTAGTCCCCTTCCAATAGCCTCACCTCCTAATACCATCCCTTTGGGGACAGGATTTCATGTACTATTTGGAGGGTCTCAAACACTCAGCTCATTGCATTTTTAAATTTAGCAGTTTAGAACAACCACTGCATTCTGCTCACAACCTCTGTTGGTTATGACCTTGGAAAAGGTATACAGCCAGGTGGCTGTCCTATGGCCATGATCTCTGGGGCCTCAGTCAGCTAAGGTGACCCAAAGCCTGGGGCTGGAATCCCCTGGGAGTGCTGTCATTTTCAGAGCTACCTGGGTTGTCGATGTGACAATGGACATGGCCTCTTCATGTGGCCTGGGCTTCCTCACAGCATGGAGGCCCAAGGACGTCAGACCTCTTACACATTCTGGGCTCCAAACATGGGTATCCATAGACAACCCAGCAGAAGCGACTTGCTTGTTGGTGTTTTTGATCAAGTCTCTAAAGTCACATGTGGTCACTTCTGTTGATTTCTGTTAGCTACAGGGATCACCTAGCCCAACCCAGATTGGACTCGCTGAGCATTGGCAGAGCCACGCTCCCTCCACAGGCTCTGGAGAAACAAGCCTTCCTCGCCTCTTTCAGTTCTCTGCTGATTCCAGCATTCCTTGGCTTAGAGATGTATTTCTCTCCCTCACCCCCCCCTCTCTCTCTATTATCCTGGAGGGCAGAAACATGTCCAATGCATGCTTGAATGTACTGAACCAAATTTGGGTCTAGCATCATTTGAGAGGGGCTGCTAAAGGTTTGCTAAATAGGGGGCATGAATATTTGGATGAATGAATAAGTGGTTGGGCTGTTGGGTTGAGACGGTCTCCCTCTCCCTGAGCAGCCAAGTTGATAATAATTTGGTCTCTACTCTACATAAATGAATTTTCTTTTTCATTTGTATTCTTTGTTTTTTGGGGAAATGGACCTTAGTTATGATTTCTATTTTGAGAGTCTAATAGGGATTGCTGGAGGGCTGGAGGAGCTGGTGAGCTCACAGGTATCTTTCAGCACGAACACTGGATTTTTCTGTCTTACTTGATCCTGTGATCTACTTCCAAAACCAATGGGTTGCTTCTTGGATTAACTGTGTGTATCAATCTGCTACAAGATGTGATTGCTACAAGGATCTTTCATCAGCGGGAACTGAGAATTAAGAACTCAGGTCTTTGAAAAATATGTCCATGTGGCCGATGCACTGGGTGATGTCACATGAGTTTGCATATTTGCAACTTCATAACCAACCATTTTCTGCCATCCTGGTTTAAGTTAAAGGAAAATTCCTTTGGCAAAGTGATTAGCTGCAGGGGGCAGAAATCATCCCCGTGAATACTGTTTTTCCCTTTGATACATCTCCAAATTGATGTTTTCATCTCATTGTTTTTGTATTTGTTTTTTAACTTTATCTAAAGAATTTTTTTAAATGAGAATTATTTAACAAAAGGCAAACTCCAACCACTTTCTTATGTAAAGCTGATGTGACAATGCGAGTGTCAACAAGAGGGCAAGATCTGTCTCAGGGAAATCTTGAAACCTCTAAGTGAAATTTGCATAAAATAGTTCTGGTATTATTATTCGCTATTCTTTCCGTGACAGATATGTCAAGGCCTTGAAACCTAAAAGAACAATTATGCTATTGTACCTCTTGGAGGATTCAAGGGGTGTGTCTTTGGTGGAAAAAGTGCTATTAGAGCTTTGAAAGCTGCTCAAAGGCAACCCAAGGGACTCTTTAGCTAGTCATTTTATAAAGAATGCCTTGGCTTTAAGTGTCTTAAAGTACGTTTATTCAACTCGTACTTTGAGCTTAAAAAAACTGCTAATAATTAATGGCTGTACATCTTTTTAACATTTGCATTAGCTATAAATAAAAACTCTAGATGAAGTCATCATTAATAAAGCTTACCATGATTCTCAGGTGACGGGTTCCATATCTTTGTCAAATGTCTTGTAACAAATGACCTGTATGATTTTTTTAAAAATTTATCTTTCATTTATTTAGCCCAGAAGCAGGCTTTCTATGGGCAATGATGGACCAAATCAGTAACAAATCAGTAAATCCTTTCCTTGCGCAAGCGACTTGACTTAACGTATTTGCACACTAAAAACAAAGCATTGGTAAAGCCGGTGCCCTTACCGCTGATGGCGGCAATCACACCTTAAATGCCTCTGATGGCTGCTGGCTCTAAGTTCTTCTCTGGTCCACCTGGACTTCACTGGGAAAGGCTGTGCCGAGTTTGGATGGGAATGGCATTGAAATTCAAGAAAGACGCAGAGAGGCACAAAACGTCTCTGTCACGCAAGACAAATCGATAACAAAAACAAATGAGCCAGGAAACTTCAAGTGCAAATGCTGCAAATACTGTGGGTCAGAGAAAGTTTGATTCAAATGACTCAGAATCAATTTTCACAGAATCCAAAGATGATATTTGCTTGCTTTCATTCGTGCATTCTTTTCTTTCTTTCTTTCTTTGTCTTTTTTCTTTTTTTGTAAGTTGGGAGGAGCTCTTGAAACCCTTTCTCTAACCTATACTTTTAAGGATGAGTCAAGAAAGGTTTAGGATGGGAAAGACTCAGTTCAGTGAAGAAGGGTGGAAGAGGATGGGGTAGCCTGTCAATTGCCCCCAGTATCCGAGCCCCTTCTCCCAGTTATGGAATCCTGGCCAGCACAAGGGCTTCCTACTTTAACCTCATTTCCCACAACCCCTGGCAGCTGCAAGTGTGATAAGATTCTAGCCAACCAGATGTAAGCAAAAGTGGTCTGACATTCCCGGGAAACAACTCCCTTCCCGTCCCACTGGAATGGGACCAGCCATCTTGGAAAGAGAAGCTTGCTGAAAGAACTCTCCTTCCAGGATCTTGACGCCAGGGAGCACCTTGTCCGTCTTGAACTGCCTATCTTGCAGGGTGATCAAGAAGCGTAGCTCTGTGTTGGGGCCACTAAACTTTAGGTCTTAGCACCTGCACCCATACTTAAGAGCAGCTGTCCTAAATGCTCCCTGGCCCCCCGCAGTGTGCTAAATGGATTGTGTTACAGGCCGCCGTCCTTTTCCAAGCACCTCAGGGTTGTGGTTGGGGTATCCAGTAAATGGGTTACCCAGCCAGTTATCTCGGGTACCCAGCTAGACTGTTCTGCCTGATGGACGGCTCTGTCATACACTTAACCTCAAGCACCTAGGACAGGGTCTCCCATTCAGAAAATGCTCAATGAAGTTTCATAAGAGATCAGTGGATGCTCAGGGAGCTGGACAGTCACTCCACTGAGTGTGCTTGGTGGAGAAGCCCTGGCCTGGTCCAAACTTGCTGTCTTGGCCTGAGCCACATTGCAGTGTGTTGTTTGATGACAAAATGATACATAAAGCCCCACAGATCTGTCTCCCTCCCTCTTCCTCTCTGTCTCTCTCTCTCTTCTTTCAGTTATTGTTGTACCTTAGCAAGATATAAACAGAGCATAAATCTTAGCTCTTACCAACTCCTGCTTGGTTGGAATTGCCTGTGTTGGCTTGACATATGTGGGAGTCTTTAAATTAACAGAGGAAGGAATTCATTTTGAAAATGGCATTTGCATTGAGGGTTATAAATGGGTGGTTTGGGAAGTGTGAAGATATACATGGGGAGTTATGAACAAATATTACAATTAGCACAGCAGCGAGCTTTTCCCTCCATGAGGCAGACCATCTTGTATGTCCACCGGAGTGCTTGCTTTGGAAAGAGCACGTGGTCTTCCATGCATCCTAGGCTACAGCATGGGTCACTTCCAGGGTGGACAGTCCACAGGACCTGAGATTCTTGGCCGATGTCAGGCTTTTTTTTTTTTAATCTGATTGTTTTTCTGACATCTTGAGTTTCCAAATACCTTTCTTTGCCATAGTTTTGGAAAGACCTCATTTTTATGTGTTATTGATATCTGGCTCCTTTAAGAATCCCAGTTTTTAAAAAAATCACATTGCACACATGGAATGGAAGGAACTGTTGGGGTCCCAGCATTGCTGGATCTGGCACCTGAACAATCTGTCTTCGGTTGCTCGGCACCTCCGTTCCTTTGAGTCCCTTCACAGTTGACCTCTGTCTACCTCTGTGATGTGTCTGCTTAAAGCCCTGGTGGCTCACTTCATCTTCTGGCTTAGAAGTCCCAGTGATTCTTGGCAACGAGTGACTTCACTGCATGATCTACCCATCTATCTCACAGGCATTGTGTCAAGTGGGGACAGAGAGAGGAACAGGACCCGTTCCCCCTCCCTTAGAGAGCCCCCTGTCTGTGAGGATGCAGAGAGGCCACTCCAGCCCCACGGAGCAAGGCTCTGGAAGCAAGCGAAGGACCTCATGGAACCTCATTGGCCTGAGCTAGTGGAAGAGGAGGCAGCTGGACGCCGGACAGAACGAACCCCGAGGGCTAGAAGCCTGAGCAGAACAGATTTGAGACAGCATTCGAGTGTGCAAAGGAATCAGAGACAAGACTTCAGAGGGAACATAGATTTTTGACTTGCAGACATGACATTCCGAATGTTTAGTAAGTTGCATGCATTTTAAATTATGTTATTATTATTATTTTTTTGGTACCAGGGATTGAACCCAGAGGTCCAGAGGTGCTTAACCACTGAGCCACATCCCTAACATGGTTTTATTTTTTAATTTTGAAACAGAGTCTCACTAAGTCACTTAGGTCCTTTCTAAATTGCTTAGGCTGGCTTTGAACTTGTAACCCTGCTGCCTCAGCCTCCCGAGGCCCCTGGCTAACAGGTGTGCACCCCCGCACCCTACCTCTTGTTGCTTTTATTGTTAGTAAGTAGAAGTGTATGCCAGTACAAGAAGCTCATGCTCCCAGAGCAAAGCCTGACTGGCTGCTCTGGGCACACACAGTAGTTTCCTCTGGTCTGCAGGTGGACGTGGGGCCTGGGTGGGTGAATGATTGACACCCACAGGCAAGCTGGCCCGTTCCTCTCTTTTTCCATCAAGTGACTCTAGAAGCATAGTCCTACCGCAAGGAAACTACTAGAATACAAATTACATGGCAAGGTGGGGCATACTTTTCTTGATCCCTGCGGCATCATTCCCATAGAGGAGATTCTAGTGCCTTTGCCTATAATAAGCATCAGAAATCATGGCAGCAATAATGACATTAAACATTTCCGAAGCTCCCCCGACTGGCTGAGCTCCACCTTGGCATGCTTGCCATTCAAGCAGGCTTTCTGATAGCCCTGGAAAAGCCACGCCATCGCTATTCCCATTTTACAAACGGGGGAACAGAGGACACAAGCAGGATTTGAAACCCAAGTATCCTGAACTTAGAGCCAGGGCTCCAGCCCTCTGCACTCAGGAAGCTGCGGAGAGCTCCAACTTCACGCGACATCTCCGTTCTACAGACTGCGAGATGGAGCTGAGCAAAGGTAGGTGGTGATAGGCCCCTGGCCATGCATTTGGATGATCTTCATGCCCTCTCCAAATCCCAGGCTCCTTGTAGCGTAAGACCCATATGATTGCATCAACATTAATACTGCAAATCACCTGAGCAGCTTTTATTTTAGGGAGCGGGAGGGTGGGCCCCCCAATTGGATTGACATTTTGCACCTGAAGAGTCTGGGGATTTGTCATGGTGTGGGTGTAGTTCGCCCTCTGTCAAGCCTTTTCGTTCTCTGACTCATCTCTGAGTCTCTTTCTATTTCTAGCTTCTTTATGCTCCCCGGTCCTGCTCAACCACACGCCTGTGAATGTTGCCACCATCAGACTGCCCTTCCTGTTTGGCATGTCGCCACCAACCCTGGGAGGCTCAGCTTCCTGTTTGAAAATCACCCCCTCCTGGGTCAGCAGGCACCCCCAGACTGTCCAGGTTCAGTTCTGAGCAGTGCCAGTCAGGGATGAGGGTACTGGGATGACTAGGATGGAACTCTTGAGTAGGCAGCAGTGAAGGCTGGAGGTGAAATTGTTGGCCCATGAAAAGCCAGGGGGCTGCAAATGGGCAGAGGAAGCTGTAGAGAGAGGCTCAGGAGCCTGAGGACACGGAGGAGAGGGACTTCCCAGACTACTCACAACTGCGTCCTCGCTGAGGTCACTGCCTTGGCTCCAGGACGATTTCTGCCCATTCTGGTAGCATAGGCCCATGCAGTAGCCCCTGCTGTACATCCTTAGGTCCAGCAAATCCTCCCTCCTTGAAGGGCTTCCATTTCCCTATTTGTAAAGTTACAGCACTGGGTAGGACGACCTTCTGCAGGCATCCCTAACTTCTACTACTTTTAGTTTCATTGGCCTTAAAAAAGTCCTCTTTATAAGAATGTTTTTATGCAAAGATTTATTTTTTCCTATTCTCAAGTCTATAGATACTCAAAATTGAAAGTTTAAAATAAATTGGAAAGTGCAAAGAAAGAAATAGAAGAGGAGGAGGAGGAGGAGCAGGAGGAGAGGAGGAGCAGGAGCAGGAGGAGCAGGAGGAGAGAGGGGAAGCAGGAGGAGGAGAAGGAGAGAGGAGGAG